>JAYJME010000102.1:0-38937 GCA_036873775.1 Costaria costata
GTTTTCTAAGCAAACTCATTATATCAATAGCAGTGGATTCAGGCCTTTTTTATCACTCCTTAACGGGACAGCAGTGTAACAAAATGAAAGACTGTAAACTGAGGTCTGTACTCGCGGTTATCATACTGAACTTGTTTATCTCTCCAGCAGCCTTTGCCCTAGGTGGAGATTTCCAGCTCACAGATCAAAGAGGACAGGTGTTCAGACTCTCTGATCATAGAGACAAAGTAGTTGCGATGGTTTTCGGCTATAACCAGTGTCCCAATAAATGCCCCGAAACACTTGCAACAATCGCTGAGGCTTTAGATGAATTGCAAAGCCCAGATGACGTACAAGTGGTATTTGTTTCAGTAGATAAAAATCGAGAAGACCCTGAGAAATTGACTGCCAACCTAGCGAAATTTGATCGACGCTTTATCGTTGTAACTGGCAGCAAGCTAGAAATTGAAAACGCAGCAAAAAAATGGAATGTGCTTTTCACTAAAGTGGAACAGCCTGATTCGAACCCACACCTTGTCGATAACAGCTCTGACATTTACGTCATAAATCGCAGTGGAAAAGCGCATGGTGTTGTGCCTCATAGCGTACGGGCTGAGCACTTGGCAAAAGTGCTGCAGAGTGCAATTGTTTCAGAGGAGGTGTTAGCAGTGCCTGCTGTAGGCTTAGTGAATATGAGCGGTCAAGCCGTGGATGTGTTTACGCAAAGTTCAAAAGCAACCGTGCTGCATTTTTGGGCAACCTGGTGTGTTCCCTGTCGAGAAGAGTTTTCTGACTTGGAAGCAGCTAAAGAAAATATAGAAAAGCTTCCATTAGAATTTTACGCAGTCAGTTTGGGTGATGGTCCAGAACAAATAAGAAGATTTTTGAAGCAGTACCCTCTTAGCTACACGATGCTTAGCGATCGAACGGGTTACAGCGGAGATAACTGGCAAGTGAAGTCACTGCCCATGACAATCGTACTATCCCCAGAGGGTAAGGAAGTAGCGCGCCTAAGAGGTATGCAGCCTTGGGGCAATGCGCAGTTTATAGAAAAACTGCGGCAGCTGGTGCAATAGTGTTTAAGACAAAATATGTATTGCAGAGAAAACAAACGGTGGGGCTGAGAGCCAGCCCCACGCAAGTGATTTAGTGCTATAGCCGTTGCGAACGTTTACGACGACAGCCCGCCGTCAGCAGTCCGATAATAATTAAAGACCATGGAGCTACAGAGCCGCCGCCTTTTAACGTCGTGGATGTTGTTGAGCTGCCTAATGCGCTAACCTGTGCATAAACGATTGCGCCGGGGTCTTCCACGTTACCGTTTATGCCAAGGTCCGCGGCTGTCGTGCCATCGGTGTTTAGTCGATCGGCGTCGTTTGAACCCCCATCTTCAATTTGCAATTCTATGCAGGCATGGCCCTCGACCAAGCCTTCGCTGTAAGCACTATGTCCTATTGGTGGACATAGTCCCAAGATTCCAGCGATCGCCGGGGCACTGCGCAGTTGATTCAGCCCATCTTGTACAAAAGGTGTCCATCCAGTCGCTGGGTGAAATTTCACATAGTTTGCGTTTGCACCCATTTCTTGCTGCAGGGGTAGTGCCACAAAAACGCTGGAACCGGCGTGCGGCAGTGATGCCACTTCAAAGTCAAAGACCTCTGTGTCGGCTATTGAAGCAGATGTAGGTAGCTCGTCGATGACTTGTTCTCTGGTAGCGCCAGGTATTTGTTCAACGAGGTCATCCAAGCTGATACCTACCTGATTGCTCTCAGCTGCACGGGCGACTTCGCCTAAGCGCAGGATCACACCTGTCTGGCCTTCCATAACAAAGCTTGTGTCTTCACCTTTCAATGTCTGCAGCTTGTTGGCGTTGGTACTATCGACACTGGCCTCAAGGTCTCCTTCGAATGCATCGGAAACACCGTCGCCGTCCGAATCGATAAGTTCAGCAGCAGTTATATCTTTTGCGGCAATCGAGATTTCAATCGAGCTGTCTGCGCGTAAGCCGTTACGTGTTATTGCTACTTGTGCGGTGAACGTATCACCAATGGCTAGCACGGCTGGTTCAAAGCTAAACAGCTCCGTGACGGGATTGATGACACTTGAAAGTGTAAATAGACCTTCATCAGATACACTCCAATCGTAGCTGGCAGTCAAGCCCGGTACAGGGTTGGCAATTACTGCACTGACAATAACAGTGCCACCGTCGGTGCGTACTTGTTGTACTTGTACACCGTCTTGCATAAGAGTCAGGTAGACCACAGGGTGATCTGTGGATCGCTCGAGTAGGGCATTGGCAATCGCAACAACATCTGCAGCTGTTTGAGGCTGTGGATTGGCGCGGGCGATCATCGCTGCAAATTCCTCGAGCAAGTCATTTGAAATCGTTGGTACACTATTGAGTACAGTCAAGCTGGTTGAGAAATCGGTGCTGTCACCACCTGCACTGCTGTTCAGGCTTTCGGCGGCGAGTAAAACAGCTTCGAGTGCGTTAACTTCGTCGACAATTGCCTGCAGTTCTGCAGCGTTGGTTGGCGCGGGTGCGGCATTGGCAAGCGCTGTTTCATAGGCGGCTAAGTTGCCGTCAATAACCCGAGTAACGCCAGCAGTCGTTAGTTCCGCAAACAAAGAGCCATCTCTATTTGATGCAGCTTCAACAATACTAGCGATGGCATTCACTTGATCGACGATTGCCTGCAGCTCTGCTGTTGTAGCAGGCACTGGATTGGCATTGCTAATAGCTGCCTCATAAGCACCTGTATTACTGTCGACGAGATTGTCGACGCCAGCATCTACAAGCGCGTCCAATGTGTTACTACTGGTGTTGGCTGCGGCAACTGCAATGGCGGTAGCGTTCACATCATCAATAATTGCCTGAAGCTCTGCTGCGGTGTTTGGAACAGGGGTTGCTGCAGTGATAGCTGCCTCGTAAACACCACCGTTGTTGCTGTCAACATCGATCAAACCGGCTAGATTAAGTTTTTCAATGAGGGTGCCGTCTACTAGTTCAGCTGCGCTTACAGCGTTTGAAACGGCGTTTACTTCGTCAATAATTGTTTGTAGCTCTGCAACCGTCACAGGGGCTGGATCGGTATTGGTGATAACGGTCTCGTAGACGCTTGAGTTGTTGCTGTTTACATTGACCAAGCCTGCTGCATTCAATTTGTCTATTAAAGTGCCATCGCTTGCTCCCGCAGCAGCAACTGTATTGGCAACGTCATTGACCTCATCAACTATTGCCTGCAACTCTGTCACCGTTGTTGGTGAAGGCTTTGTATTTGCAATCGCTGTCTCATAAGCATCAGAGTTTTGTTCTATGATTCTGTCGACTCCAGCCGTGGCCAATTCGGTAGCTATGGTCTCTGAAGTCGTACCATTAGCAGCGTTCTCAACGACTTCGGCTACAACATTTGCTGCATCGATTACTGCTTGTAATTCGGCCAAAGTACTTGGCTGTGGGTTGGCGGCTGCAATGGCGCTGTTGTAGTAGTCCTCACGAGTGGGCTCAGCGCTAATAATCCCTTCTGCAGTAAGCTCTGCTGCCGTAACAGGCAGACTATTGATCAAATTTGTGATCTTGTTTACTGCTACAACTGTGATTGAAAAATTGGTGTCTGAACTCAAATTTCCGGAATCTGTTGCGCGGAGCGTAACAGTGGAAATGCCTACATCGGCCTCAGCAGGGGTGCCTGATAAGCTACTGCCTGAAATCGTAAGCCAGTTAGGACCACTGACTATTGAGTAACTTAATGTATCGCCAGCATCTTGATCGGCAAATGCATCACTAGGTACCGCTAACAAAAAGCGGCATCTTCTAGTGTGTCTTGATCAATAATACCTTGATTAACTGTGGGGGCATCGTTGATATCAACGATGGTTACGTCAAATAGGTCTTCGACAAACGCTCCAGATTCATCGGCGGCCTTTATGCTGATAGAAACAGTGCCTAAGTCGTTATTGCTCGGCGTACCCGATAACGTATTAGTAGAAGTATCAAAACTTAACCAACTTGGCAGTGTGGAAGTTATAGAGAGTGTCAGGTTGTCGTTGGCGTTGGCGTCAGTGAACGTTGCAGTGGGCACCGTATAACTAAATGCTGTTTTTTCGTTTATATTTTGGTCAGATTGTCCAACAGCGATCACTGGGGCCGTATTATTTTCATAAGTAGCCCAGCTCGCTATTTCGGCCGCGTGATTCTGCTCAGCATCGTCATACGTTGTTTCCCATGTTCGAACCTGTACTTCCGTTCCGTTTGCTTGTGCTTGAGCAATTCCGGTATCTGAGCCGTTATTCGTATTGAGGAAACTAAACAGTGAAGAAGTTCCTCCCCCTTCCGTAGAAGCTGTTTCCCAGTCTTCTTCTACTATTTTCCCTGTAATGCCGACCGCAAGGGTTCGACCGTTCAACACGCCTGTTCCAGGTTCCATGGCTACAAAGTGCACAGTCTCGCTGATGCTGCGGGCGTTGTTTGCGGTAGCGCTATCAGTTGACTGAAGCCAAGCATCAAAGCCTGTTGTTGTGATGTTTTCATTCGTATAGCCGCTGCCGTAACATCATTATCTGTCACCATATTGGCGAAGATAGCTGGCGCTGTGGAAAAGGCTGTAGAGAAGGTAAAGGTCTGTGCCGTCGCGCCAACCGTAATAGAGTCAGCAACTGCGGCTAGTCCGCCGATGCTCTGAGGGCCAGATTCAAAGGCCAGCGTTGATATGCTGTAAGGATCGACTAGTCCGTCGGTGTTGGGCCACTCATTGTGTGAAATCTTAAAACCTGTTGCACTAACGTCTTTTAGACGCACGACGGCAGCATCATCTGTTGAGCCCAAAGAGCCTGTTATCACAATTGGTGAAGATGTAAATGCGACAGAAAATTCTTTATCGTACCAGTCCTCGACGATTGTTGATTGCAGCTGAATTTCGTCAATTTTGTCAATTGTCTCTGTTACAGCAAAGGCTGAAGGCGATTGAGCTGCGAATAAAGCAAAGGCAACGGCTGCATTGCAAAAAGGCGTTTTTAAAAGACTTTTTTGTTGGAACGAATTGGACTTGGTCATACATCTTCTCTACGTTAAAAGCCTGCCTGCACGTAGACCTTGATCTTGCGTAGCGCCTCGGTCTTCCTGCGTAAGTGAGGTTTTCGGAGCTACGTTCGTTTTAGGTTCAACATGTTTTGGGCTATAAAAACTAACTATTAGTCGTGCTATCAAAACCGCTTTTGCAACAATGGTGCCTTGGGGTATTACTCTGAAAATATTTTATTTGGAGGGGCATTGGCTTTGCTATGCCGATGGTCTGAGTTGCATACATACGGGAAGTAATCGTCGTCGTGCGCATATCCTATCGACGCGAATTTATACGTTCATTAGAGATTGCTTCGGTATGATTTAAACTTCGTGACGTTTTGTTAATTTCAACTGCCGTTCACAATACATAGAGAACTAGGGTGTTCGGCTTCCACTCCGGCGACTGCGTTAGCTTTGTCGATCCTTGCTTGTAATTACAGCAGAGTGATTAATTTAGAGTTGATGCTTTTTAAGTTAGCACGGAGGGCTAGCCTGTGAAGAATGACCGATCCAGAATGGTTCGGTCGAGTAATAGGAATAGTTACTTAGCTTTCCACGGCAGTGCCGCAACGATGTGCACGCGTTGATCTTCGCCGCCATTGAGTGCTGTGTGATAGCCGCGGGTATCAGTGAAATAGACTGAGCCATCAGCTGGCATGTGCGTCACATGATGATTGACGACGAATAGAGAACCGGGGTTTGAAACAATAGGTATATGCAACCGTGGTTCAGGATCTCGGTGCCAAGAGTTACAGTTATACGGTTTTTTACCCAGCACTCGCATTCGTCCAATGGGAAACCTTTCTAGCAGCTGCTGATGTACAGTCTCGAAGTAACTGCCTTTTAGCGCGGGGTTGAATTCGGTGAACAAAAATTCGTTCACGTCTTCCTCGCGAGTCACTTCTTCGTAGCTATCGTCCACTCGCGTCCAAAAAAGCCCAGAGAGATCGTAGGCTGTCGGTTTTTCAACACCGGGCCTGCGAGTCAGTGCAAAGGCGCTAAAGCCATCACCTTGATCTTGTAAGTCACCGATTACATCCGCTAAGGCCGCGCGCAGGGCATCTATATCAAAGCGGAGGTTTAACTTCTTAATTCCAGGGCCTGGGACAAATTGAGGTTCAAAATCATTAGATTTTGAATTATTCAGCCATTCATTCATCAAGGCTTTATCGGCATTTACGGCTTGCTCTGGCTCTAGCATTTCGACTCTCCTATAAATTTTCCCCACATTAATCGTGCTGGCGGTCAATTGGAAGTGCTTTGCCTGTAATTGTTTTTGTGCGCTCTAACAGATTTGGCATGGAAGTTCCTTAGCTCTATATAAGGTTTGGAATTTTCGTCTGATCCTCTTTTTATTAGTTTTGTTCAATTTTTGGGGATCAGATTATGAAACGTGGTTACTTGAACGCTGTAGTGGCAGCTAGCTTACTGACTCTGGCTGCTTGCGCTGAAACAACCGACACCGATGATGACGACAGCAGTGAACTTTTTGAGGTTACTGTAAAAGTACAAGATGAAGACGGTACACTGCGCGATACTTTTTATCCCAGCGAAACATTACGTATGGAGCTAAACATCGAGAATATTACATCTAGCGCCTACAGCATCACCTTTGAAGACGAACAGAAGTTCGATTTTGAAGTAATTAATAGCGATGATGAGGTCGTCTGGACTTGGTCAGATGGCCAAACCTTTGACTCGGAAGAGGTTGTGATCGCGCTAGATTCTGAAGAGAGCTACGGTACTCGATATAACTGGGATTTATTGTTAAACGACAGCACCATGCTTCCCGCTGGCACGTACACAGTATCTGGCGAGTTCCTGCACGTTGATCAAGTGGCAACCACAACCTTCACGATGTCAGAGTAAGTCGATGTCTAAGGCGCTAAGCTAGAGTTCGCCGCACGGTTATTCCCAAAAATATCACTGTAGTTAAGCTGTTTTTCACAGGCTGAGCACAGCTTAAGACATAGGCTCACCTAGTGCGGATCTAGCCTACGCAGTGTCTTCAGTTCTTTCTCCAAGCGGTCTATAGATACCTTCTGCGCAGTGCGCAGGCTCTGGGCAAACAGAGAAATACGCAGCTCCTCAAAGGACCAACGCACAAGATGCCATTGCTCGCTGAACTCTCCTGTAGCGGTTTTTGGTCTCGGTATTTCCTTGAAGCTTTCCCACAGGGGTAACAGCTCTGCACGAATTTTTCGATCTCGATCAGGCGCTTTGTCCAACCCGTCTAAACGTCGCTCAATGGCTTCGAAATAAACAGAAAAGCGGGCTAGCCACTGGGCTGGCGTACGTTGAGCTACGCCTGTGTTGAGCAACTGGGTAGCTTGGTCTTGAATGTCGTTGACTGCTTCTATCCAAGCTAGAGAGCCATTTTTACGAATCCGCTGATTGACGCGCTGATTTGCGTCTAGGCCTGTACCGAGTAGTTCGCAGATTTTATTTGCTGTGGCCACCAACTGTGGACGCTGCTTACTTAACTGTGCATAAAACGCTTCTCGAGTTCTCGGGGTTTCTGCAGAGTCGATAAAGCACTGGCCAAGTGCTGCCGCGATAATGTCCTGTATTAAGTTGTCTTTAGTTCCCCAAGCGGTATAGCGCAGTGCCATGGAATCAATGCCTGGCAGTTTACGGCGCAGGTATTTGAGCTCGTCTTTTAACTGCAACTTGTACAGTGCTAAAAGGCCACCGCGCATGGCGTCGCTTGCTTGCTGTGGCCCGCCAAACACCCGTAAGGCGATACTATCTCCTTCGTCTGTCAGCGCTGGCCATGCGGTGACAGTAACACTGGCTTGTTTCAGTTCAATCTCTTCGGGCAGGTCGCCAAAGTTCCAATCGACGATATCGCTACGTTCTATACCGGCGTCGCTACTGGGCGCTGCCAAGCTCGCCTCCGCAGTTTCGCGGTGTTTTTTCTGCAGCTGCTTTAAGTCACGGCCAGTGTCGAGAGTTGTCCCTTCGTTATCCAAAATCTCGAAACGCATCGCCAGGTGTGTTGCCAACTGCTCTGGCTGCCAGTCCTGATAACCTACTTCCAGCTGCTTGTTTCGTTGCAACCAAGAGGCGATCGCCGCCTGCAACGACTGCTCGCCCGGTTGTAGCGATTGAATGCACTGGCGCGCCACATCAGGAACGGGCACCACCGCCTTGCGCATTGCTTTTGGCAGACTGCGTAGTAGAGCAGTGACCTTTTCTTCTAGTAGTCCCGGCACCAACCATTCGCAGCGTGCGGCGTTGACTCTGCCAAGCAGGCCCACCGGAATACTCAGCGTGACGCCATCATCGTCGCGACTCGGGTCAAAGTTATAGCGCAGTGGCAACACCGCTCCAGCAAACTCCATCTGATCGGGGAAGCTCTCGTAACTTATATCTACAGCTGTTCGCTGCATCAATGCATCGCGATCAAAGTACAAGCCCTTGGGAGTGCTCGCCTCAAAGGCCTTGCGCCACTTTTCAAAACTAGGACCGCTGTAAACCCCTTCAGGAATACGACTCAAGTAGAAGGCGGCTAGGTCTTCAGGATCAACCAGAATATCGCGTCGACGAGACTTGTCTTCCAGCAGCTGAATCTCTTCGACCAATCGCAAGTTATGTTCGTAGAAGGTCGCTTCAGTGTTGTATTGTGCGCCGACCAAAGCCTCGCGAATAAAAATTTCACGTGATTCACTTGGATTGATGGGGCCATAGTTGACTTTTCTATTCGGGTTTACAATTAGCCCATACAAAGTGACTTTGGCGCGTGCACCAACCTGTGCACGTTTGCGATGCCAGCGGGCATCAAAGTAACTGGCTTTGAGTAACGGCTTGGCCAGCTGCTCAATCCACTGGGGCTCTATGGCCGCTACAGTGCGAGCAAAGACACGGCTGGTCTCTGTTACTTCTGCTGCCATTATCCACGCGGGCGCACGCTTTTTAAGCGACGAGCCTGGGAATATTTGCAACTTGCGACCGCGCACACCGGTGAATTCTCGCTTTTCATCCAGTCGAGCGATATTACCCAGTAGTCCCGTCAAGATGGAACGGTGTATGTTGTCCGCTTGGGCTTCCACGCTGTTGCTTTTCATCTTCAGTTCGCGGGTGACGTCCACCAACTGTCGGCGCAAATCTCGCCACTCGCGAATACGCATGTAATTGAGAAAGCTTTTTTTACATTGCTTTCTGAATTGATTGCCCGTCAGCGCTTTTTGCTGCACTTCTATCCAAGTCCAGAGATTCACCCACCCCAAAAAGTCCGAGCGCTGGTCCTGATATTCCGAGTGCGCCTCGTCTGCAGCTTGTCGTGCATTGAGTGGCCGCTCGCGTGGGTCTTGTACAGAGAGACCAGAGACAACGGTCAGCACTTCGTCCAATGCGCCTTCTTGATCGGCGGCGATCAACATGCGTGCTAAACGTGGGTCTACTGGCAAGCGGGCAAGCTGTCTTCCCAGAGAAGTAAGCTTGCGCTGGTCATCTACTGCACCTAGCTCAAGCAATAACTGATAACCGTCATTGATGTAGCGCAACTCAGGTGGCTCGAGAAAGGGGAAGTCTTCCATTTCGCCCAGACCAAGATTCGCCATTTGCAGAATGACCGAGGCCAAATTGGTACGCAGAATTTCTGGCTCGGTAAATTCTGGGCGTGCATCAAAATCAGCCTCGTCGTAGAGACGAATGCAGATGCCGGGTGCCTCTCGACCACAGCGACCTTTGCGTTGGTTCGCGGATGCTTGGCTTACCTTCTCTATGGGTAGTCGCTGCAGCTTACTGCCCGCCGAGTAGCGAGAGATACGAGCGGTTCCGGTGTCGATTACGGCGCGTATGCCGGGTACGGTGAGCGAGGTTTCAGCAACGTTGGTGGCCAATACGATGCGGCGATTGCCGTGTGCGGAGAATATTTTTTGTTGCTCTGCCGCAGACAATCGACCAAACAATGGCAGTACTTCTGTACCGCGCAAGCGCCTGGATTGAGCGATATGTTTGCTCAACGCTTCGCTGCTTTCGCGGATATCGCGTTCGCCTGGCAAAAACACCAGTAGATCGCCTTCTATATCGCCGACCAATTCTTCGCAGGCTTCAATGATGGCGGCAGACTCTTCCATCTCAGGTTGCTCTTCGCTTATCTGGCGTGAGCGATAACGCACTTCTACCGGATAGCTTCGGCCCTCAGCGGTGATGATTGGCGCATCGTTAAAATGTTTGGCAAATCTCTGCGGGTCTATAGTGGCCGACGTGATAATTAGCTTCAGATCGCGGCGCTTGCGCAACAGTTGGTGTAGGTAGCCCAACAGGAAATCAATATTCAGCGAGCGCTCATGGGCCTCATCGACAATGATGGTGTCGTAGTTATTCAGCCACGGGTCTCGTTGAATCTCAGCCAGCAAAATACCGTCGGTCATCAGTTTGACCTTGGCGCTGTCCTGCAATACATCGTTGAATCGCACCTTATAACCGATCAGTGCACCCAACTCGGTGCTGGTCTCCTCGGCGATACGCGTAGCGACACTGCGAGCAGCAATTCGGCGTGGCTGTGTATGGCCAATCATTCCAGCTGCACCGCGGCCGAGCTCTATGCACATCTTGGGCAATTGCGTCGTCTTGCCTGAACCAGTATCTCCGCACACCACCACGACTTGATGCGCGGCAATGGCCTCCATGATCTTCTCGCGAGCGGAGACCACGGGCAGCGACTCAGGATAGTTAAGCGTGTGTTGCTCAGCTGCGCGTTGCTCGCGCTTAGCCTTTGACGTGTCAACAGCGGTTTGCCAGCGGGCAAGCGCCTCCGTATCGACAGCGTCAACGCTAACTTTCTTGGGTTTGCTCAAATCACGCAGCTTGCGCCGCAGTTTGTGCTGATCCGCGAGCATGCAATCATCAAGTTGACGTTGAAGGGCTCTTTGGTCTGGAGAGTTGGATGTTTTGCTTGCCGAATTCATGGCCGCATTCTAGCATTGCTCGTTCCTCGGAGATTCCCCATGATTGCCCATTACCCTGAACGTATTGTCTGCCTGACAGAAGAGCCGACTGAAACTCTCTATTTACTTGGCGAGCAAGATCGCATCGTCGGCATTTCAGGTTTTACTGTGCGTCCAAAGCAGGCGCGCAAAGACAAGCCAAAAGTCTCGGCGTTCATCAGTGCAAAGATCGGCAAAATCCTCGATTTGAAACCTGATCTAGTGGTGGGCTTCTGCGATCTGCAGGCCGATATCGCCGCTGAGCTGATACGTGCTGGCGTGACGGTGCTTATCTTTAATCACCGCTCTGTGCATGAAATTCTCAACATGATTTTGGTACTTGGTTCGATGGTCGGTGCCGCTGAAAAGGCCACTGCTCTAGTCGAAGGCTATCGTGACCGTATCGAATCGCTGCAAGTCAAAGCGGCGCTTACAAAGCATAAACCGCGCGTCTACTTTGAAGAGTGGGATGATCCTCAGATTACTGGAATTCGCTGGGCGGGAGAGTTGATTGAAATCGCAGGAGGGGTGGATTGTTTTGCTGACTTGCACACAGCTAGTTTAGGCAAAGATCGTATTCTCGCTGATCCGCTAGAAGTGGTTAGGCGTGCGCCCGATATTATTATTGGTTCTTGGTGTGGCAAAAAATTCCGGCCTGAGAAGGTGGCTACTCGAATAGGTTGGCAAGATGTTCCTGCGGTGCGCGACGGAGAGTTACACGAAATAAAGTCAGTAGATATATTGCAACCCGGCCCTGCTGCATTGACTGATGGCCTAGATCAGATAGTCAATATCATCGAAAACTGGCACAGCAATAAAGGCACAGCGAACTAAGTACTAACCCCCATATGAGCAAATGATTGGATAATACTGGCTAGGGACTTGTCTACTTGGAAAGGAATACCTTGCTACGCGAGTATCGGCGGACTCTGGTTGTTAGTTCCCAGGTAGTTAGTCCTAGGGTAAGCACGTATTCAAACCCGATCAGGCTAGCGCCACACTAGTTAGCAAGATACACAGGCCAATTGCATTGTTTTTAGCTCAGGGGAGTGTCCACAATGGGAAAATTCAAGGGTTTTGCTGGCAATCTTGTTTTGTTAGCTGCAGCTTTTCATGTCACAACAGTTTCTGCTACGCCACAGCAGTTTCAGAGTAGCGCTGCGCAGGTTCAGCTTATAGAGCTGTACACCTCAGAGGGCTGCAGCAGCTGCCCGCCGGCGGACAAGCGATTGAGTAAACTCAAAACAGATGTTGGTCTTTGGAATGAGCGTATTCCGATGGCATTTCATGTGGATTACTGGGATTACATCGGCTGGGCTGACCCCTATGCACACCCTGACAACAGCAAGCGCCAGCGTGAGCATGCAGCGCAAGGCAATTTGTCCAATGTTTATACTCCTGGCTTTTTGGTAGATGGAAATGAATGGCGTGGTTTTTTTCGTGGAGGCATTTTACCTCTGCAGCAAAACCAAACGCCTGGTCCATTGGCATTGAGTTATGAAAGCGGGCAAGTGAAAGTGTCCTTTAACCCTGCGCAGGATGTAACAGAGCAACTGAGTTTGCAGATCGCTTGGTTAGGTGCTGGGATCGAATCCTCCGTGACAGACGGCGAGAATGAGGGTCGAAACCTCAAGCACGATTTTGTCGTGCTCAAACGCCAAGAGCTCGCCCTAAATTCGGCAGCTGGTTTTGAACACGAGGGGGCATTCTCAGCAGATGGGCTTGTACCCGCTGAACAATACGCAATAGTGGCGTGGCTTGAAGATCCGCGCGGACGCCCTGTACAAGCAGTGGGCGGCTGGGCTAAGCCTTAGCTGTTAACTGCATTTGCAAGAATTTGTTGTTCAGATGATAGAGTGGTGATTGCTCTATCTTTATTTTCACGGAAGTGTAAATAGTAAGAACAGCCATAGCGCAGTTGCAGATGGTTGAAATAAAAATAGAGTCAAAAAAAGCTCTATTTCCCGCCCTCAAACGTAAAGAGAATATCACCACCGCTCTTTGACTCTGTCGTCTCGCTGATTAGCTTTATATTGCGATTAATACTGTAATCGAGTTTGAGCGTCGACACTGGTTCAAACAGACCAATGCCGTAGCTCACAAAAAGTTTTGGCGAAAGGTATTTGCCAACAACCAGCGCGGCTTCTTCGCCTGATTCTCGTAGCTCTGAATCGATCGCCACTTGGTCAAGGCCGAGCTTGTCGCCAAACTTTTCGGTCAAAAGCTTACCGCCTGCAACACCTAGTGCCATTGCAGCCTGACGCATAGCCGAATTCTCTGACGGCGAATTGTCTTGAAGTGGGCGTCCAAGTACCAGGTAAGACATTTTTTCTGATTCGCTCATGACTGGGTCAGAAAAAAGGCTGAATTGTGGATTAGCGAGTGCACCACGAGCACGGATTCCTACTTGCAGTTCCGATGTGATTTTTCTGACCGCTTCAATATCAAATCCGGGCTTGCTGATTGCGCCGCCCGCGTAAATAATACGCCCTTTCTGAATAATCAGATTCTGACCGTAGGCTCGGAAAGTACCATCTTCAATTTCTAGCTGACCTGTCGCTGTCGTCTCCTTGCCGGGCACTTCCTTAACCGTCAGAGTGCCTGATAGGGCAGCGTTTAATCCGAATGCATCAATGAATACATCATCCCCCAGCAGAATCTTTACATCGGCTCTTACATCTATAGGCGCGCTTGCTTCTTGAGTCGTCTCCTGCCCGACCACTCGCTGGTCTTCAGATACACCGACCACACCTGCGGGTACTTTCTTAGGTGTTATCGCGAGAACTGGTACGCCCACTTCACCGCTAACAACCAGACCATTGCCGCTGTAGACAATATTGAGATTGGGGGATAGAGCAGCCTCAGCTTCAAGGGTTTCGACAACTTGAAATTGCTCGCCTGTAACTGCAAGCTTGACAGTCGGGGTGGGCGCAGTTGCCAGGTCAATGCTTCCCGCTATACGCATTGAGCCCTCATTCGAGAGTGCAGAAATATCAACACCCAGCACACTGCTGTTGTCGGCACTAATGCGTGCGGTAGCATCGCGTATGACAAGGCCTGGCTCTGCTAAGGCTACATTGCCATCGGACAAGACCAGTTCACCTGTTAGCATCGGTTTGCGCGGTGATCCGGCGAGCTTGAAGTCTGCAACAACCGCACCTTGTACATCCTCAAGAGTCGGTACCATTTGCTCGACGACATCGATATTGGAAAGTGCACCGCTGATACGACCGGATAAAGATGCATCCATTAACGTATCAATAGTTCCGGCGACTACCACATCAGCCTTTAGGTTTCCCTGCTCACCTAGATCCAGTAGCGCGTTTAGTTTTGCGCCCGCGTTATCAATTGAGCCGGTTAACTCGCTGGGTTTGAGGGACACAAGCCGAACGGTATCGCCGTCACTGTTGTCTACGTCAACGGTTACGTTGTTCAGTGAGGCGCTGAACTGCGCTATCGGCGATTGATCGGTCAATATGCTGACAGTGCCAGAACTATCCAACGTGCCTGCCAGCAAAGTGTCTGGCGGAAGAAATGGTTTCAAGTAGTCAAATGCAAATCGAGAGATTTCGTATTGAGCAGCCAATGCTTGCGTTGTTTTATCTAGCGATAAACATATTTGTGCATCCGAACTGATCAGGCATGCATCGCTTAGTGAAATCGCGTCCGCACTGACGAGGCCACCAGCAGGTTTTTCTAGGCTCCATGGGGCGAGCTGCGGATATGCAAGAGTGGAGCTCTGGAGCATATAGCTCCAACGTTGTTCTGCAAGCGCTCCTGTTAGTGCCAAGTCGATATCGCCTTGCTCGTTCTTGCCGGACAAGCTTATGTTGTGGTCATTAACTTTGCCATCAGCTTTTAGTCTAAGTGACTCGAGACTAACACCCGGTAGCTTGCCGCCATCCAGTGATAGGTTTATCGCGACTGGGCCAGTTGGACTTGGATCAACAGCAGCTTCGAGATCCAGAGACTGTAGTGACATGTCTGCAAACTTCAGTGATCTGCCGGTTAAATTCATATCGACGGAGGGTAGGGTAGGCGACCCAGCAATACGGCCCTTTCCGTTAATCGATCCACCTGCATCTGGCAGCAATGTACTTAGGTCTGGGCTATTGAGCGAAAATGCCAGATCGAGTTGATCCGAAACAGTGCCGCTGGCAGTGATTTTGGTGTCGCCAGACTCTAACTTAAAAGACTCTAGCGATACATCACTGCCATTTACAGTTGCTTTTGTATTTACTACCAACGGTTGACCGCGAAGCTCTCCACGGATGTTTAACGCATTGAGTGCTACTTGCAGTGTGTCGTTCACTGTTTCGCCTTGGGCGTTGAGAGAGATGCCCAGATTGCCGGGAAATTCAGGTACAAAAACACCGGGATTGAATGCATCACCATCCAGTGTTACGTCGAACGCCAGTGCCGGAGCCCAAGCTACCCGTGCTGCTCCATCGAGAGAGCCATCAGCAGCAACCAGAGCTAGGTTGCTCAGATTAAGGCTATCTTGCGTGCCATCGCCACTAGCCTTCAATGTAATGCCGGCTAGCTCAGGCGTGTCGACAGAGCTATTCATCGTAAGCGTATAGCTATCGAGCTGCCCATCGACCTTAATAGCGCCGGTGATATTGTTTGCGGCACTGCCGTCGAGTGGCCATTGTAGCGACGACCACTTGATATCAGAGTTGATGTTTTGTTCTGCCAAACTCACAGTGCCGACAATATTGCCTGTCTCATTCAACGAGGTGTTGATGCTTACCGTTGCCGCCTTGGTGCTGCCTTGAATTTGCACACTGCCAGTTGTATCTAGCAATGTCGTTACGTCATTCCAAGGCCATCTTAAATTACTCCAGCGAACGTCCAGATCTGCGAGTGGCGTAGTGCCCGACAGGTCCACAGTGCCGTTGGCATTCAATGCTAGTGGTTGTTCCTCAACGCTCAGCTGCAAGTCATTGAGAGTGATCAATTGCTGGCTGATAGTTGCTTGCAGTGAGCTGTTGATGTTGCCTGGCAGCTCCCCGCTAAATCTAAGTGCGGATCGCAATGTGCCGTCTTGTGGTTCTCCGGTGAATGAAAAATCTCCTGCCACACCGATGGCTGGTAGGTCAGCGCGAATGTTCGATGCACTTTCCATATCCAACCGACCGGTCGCATCGATCGACAAAGATTCTAGTGCGTCGTTCAAGCTAACGTTGGCTTCCAACGAATAAGGCGGCGCGATTCGCTGCACGATTTCCAGTGCGTTGATGGTGCCGTTTAGGCTCGTGGATCCCTCAATGGCTGCCAATTCAGGTAGTCGTGCAGTCCAATCAAATTGTCCATCAATCGGAAACGCATCCTGCGTTTTAGCATGGAGTGACAACTGAGCTGTGAGAAGCTTAGATTCCACACTTGCATTAGTGTTCAGTGTTTCGAGTTCTCGATCGTAGAGTAACTCTACAAGCGTCTCGTCAATGAGGATCGCTTCAGCTTCAGGGGTAGTACGGACGCTGATATTCTTGATAGAGACATCACGCACATCAACATTGATCGGCAATGCCAGTTGATCGGGAAGTTTGAACGGTTCGCTGTCTGTACTTGCTGTAGTCGTTGACTCTCCGGAGAGAACCACGTCCACGACGTCAACACTCAGCTTTTGCAGGCTGAGTGTGCGGCCCAACAGCGCACTGGGACTCCAGCGCAAGGCCAGTGAGTCGACATTGACCGTCAATGCTGTGGTCGATAGTGACAACTCAGTGATATCCAATGGACCAATCAATCTGCCCTCAACGGATTCTACCTGCAGTAAATCAGGTGCGAATCTAGTCAACGACCATAGCGTTAGTCGCAAGCCAGAGTTCGTCGTGATAACAAACAGCACCAGAAGAAAAATAACGACAAAAAGCCAGCCCAGCCAGATCAGCAAACGCTTCACAGATCTGTTCCTATGCTGATATGCAGATGAATCCCGTCATCCGACTTCAGCGGTTGGGCAACATCGAGGCGAAACATCCCGACGGGTGAACGCCACCTTAGTCCTACACCGACACTGCGATTGAAGCTGAAATCGTTGTTATAAGCTGTATCTCCGGCGTCGAGAAAAACAGCGCCACCGATATCGTTGTACACCAAGTACTCGACGGCCAGACTACCTGTGGCAAGGTGGCTGCCACCAATGACATTGTCTTCATCATCCGTAGGGCCAATTGACTGGTAATCATAGCCACGTACACTGCGGTCGCCACCTGCAAAAAAACGTTCATCAGTGGGTAGCTGATCAAAGTCATCTACATTTGTTGCCCCGTACTCTGCGCGTAGCAGTACCCGCATGCGATCAGAGGGAGACCAAACCCGCTGCCCGACAATGCGTCCTTGAACAAATGATGTGTCGGAAATTACTGTGTCGCTTCCGCCGTGAAGATCAAGGAACCAACTGTAGCCACGCTGTGGCAGAAGTAGGTTGTCAGCTTTGGTGTAGATAAGATTGATTCCAGGAATCAGAAAATTTACCGACTGCTCGTCGGTGCCAAAGCGGAAATCCTCATGCAAATAGTTCAGGTACAACCGACGTTGCCAGCCACGCCAAGTACTGTTGTGATTAACGCCGAGAACAAATCGTTCGGTTTCGCCATCCCCGACATCTTCCTCTTCGTATTGCGCAACGTAACGCAGGCTATCGGCTCCTAAATCACCCAGTGGTATTTCATACTGTGCTGTTGCAGAGAGCTTCACTTCAGATATTAGAAAATCTGTGCGTAATTTGTGACCACGCTTATTTATGCGCCGAAATTCCACACCGGCTTTTGCTCTGAGTCCTGTGTCTGTGCCATAACCAAAACCAAGCGTGTATTGACGAGGGCGGCTAGCTTGAGCACTGACAACTACGGGGATTGCCTGATTTGAAGCAGACTCTCGATCAGCTGTCACCTCAACTTGATTAAAATAACCACTGTCATTGAGTGCAAGTTGCAGCGTGATGAGCTGATTTGTATCGAACACGTCTCCCGATTTAAACGGAACGTACTTGGCAATAGAATCCTCTTCCAGGATGCTCTGCTCAAAGCTAATATCGCCGAAGCGGTAGCGTTCGCCGGTGTCCAGTATAAGATTCGCCGATGCACTTAGCGTATCAGGGTTAATCTCGAGTTCGCTGGTGCTAAAGCGTGCATCCAAGTATCCGGCGTTAATAGCGGTATCAAGCAACTGAGACTTGGTTTGGCTATAGCGCTGGTGCAGTAATCGTTGGCCGGGTTGCAGGCGTTTGTCTAGGATTTCTTTTTTCGGGTTCTCCAGCTGTTTTTTGAATTCTGTATCTTGCGTCTGAATTTGAATGGCCACTCGATCAACCATGATCGCTTTACCAGCAGTAATCTTGTACGCCGCTTGCCATAGGTCATCAACTTTGTTCAGTGTCGAATCGATTGTTGGCGCGTAATAACCAAACGGTTGCAAAGCAGTTCGGATCTCAAGATCAGCGGCTGTATGCATTCTCTTGAGTCGCCTTTCGGACATGGCTGGATCCAGTTCGGTCGGCGCTGCGCCGCGAACCTTTTCAATCAAGCGTTTCTCACCGAGAAGTTGATAGATAGTGAGTGAGTTCTGGACGTTCGACAATTCGGGTCCGCTCAGACCTTCGATCCTCACTTGTAAAGAATCTGCCTGGGCAGTGGAGAAGAGTAATGCGATGAAAAGCCACGCTGTTAGAGATATCGATCTAAAACGCATTCTCATAAGAAGCCACATCCAGCATCATCTCTGGCTAGTTTTGTAGTGCGAGCTTTAGAAGCTTTTGCGTTGCCTGTATGGCTTAGCCAATGCACGGTAGTTTCTATCATAATTTGGGCTTCTTCCTCATGCCCCTTCTAACGTGAACGGGGAAGTGCTGTCAGCAGAAGGGAGGGGGAGGAATCATCGATAAATACAATTTTTCTACCAGCGCTTTAGCACTGTAGGTATCGTAACATGGGGTATGAACGCCAATGGAGAGAAAAGTTGCGCTTAGGGCTGAAAGCCTCTCAGCTTCTGCTTCATCGATTTCCTCTCTTTGACCGTGCAATTGCTTGCTGGCGTCCTCAGGTAGCTGTTAGTTATATTCTAGTTTAGCGTACGATAAAACATGCAAAAGCACCGTCCCAACATTGCAGCCTGCACTCATGCTCGCTTTGGCTATCACAGATAGCCAGCTTCCCTGAAATTATCAAAATCGCGCGTTACCAACCGTGATAGCCGCACACAACCCTTCCAAGGTTTGATACTCCACAGCCAAAGGTGGCTGTTCGCCGTGGGTATCAATCCATGCTTACTTAATGGTTGCTACAGAAAGGTGACTTCATCGCCAACTGCAACTCTGGCATTCTCAGAAACTTTGCATAGTTTTAGGTTTATACCAAACAGTGGCTGACGCGAGCTATTTGCGTGTTTGTCCTGAAGGGCCACCATTGGCTGCTTATCTGGGTGTGCCTCGCAAGTATCAGGATTTATTGTCGTTAGAACACATCTGACGCAGCAGTCAAGTGCTTCAAAGCTGACATCACCTATGCGAATTTTACTCCAGTTATCCTCAGTAAAAGCATCCACTCCAGTCAGTATAATGTTCGGCCGAAATCTACGTACATCCGCTTCAATGCCACCCCAATCGCAGGCTTGTTGAACGCTCGCCTCTGAAGCCATAAGTACCGGTGCAGCATCAGAAAAACTGCTCTCTAGTTGATATTTATTAGAGTGCCTTGATTGCTCGCCCCATACTGCTATCCGTACTTCTTTTTTTAGTACTGTGCTTAACCAGTTCGCTGCTTCGTCTCCGGCGTCGGTCGCAGAGATTGTATCTTTCCACAATGTACCAGCGATGGTTTTTGCTGATTCATTGGGTTCAAAATCGCAAGCATCGCTTGCAGATGGGTGCTGCAACATCCAGCCTTTGTCGGTTTTGGTGCATGAAAGCAATAACATTTGAGGGTGGCGACGAGCGGTTAGAAATACCCCATTTTTATCTAGCGCGACTAAGCGCCGGTCGTTGCTCATGCCCGCACTATCGAAAGTTGACGAGGGCACTGATAGTCCTTGTCCTGATTTAAACGGGTATATCCACAGTTGGCTTACAGTGATCATGCTGTCCTCTTGCTGTGATAGTGATTTTAGTAAATGGGGCACTCAGTGGGTTGCGTTGCGTATTCATTCTACCCATAAAATATTATTTGATGTGTGTTCTTTAAATGCCTCTCTCGGGCAATGCCTAAGTGGCTGATGTTCTAATTTTACGCATCTATTTTTAGACCTTTTTTTTAGGGGGAAAGGTCTTTCTGCAATGAATTTTTTCTTCCCAAAAATGGGGTGCGCTATTGCGCCTATCCCCGCTAATGATGGGTAAATGTTCGCCTGGGCTTGCCCTATGCCGTTAGCGAAACTGATTTGTCTCTGTTTGGAGCACTCTGTGCCATTTTGTGGCTGTTCGTTAGTGCCAAAAGCGCAAATCTGTACTCACAATGCAGCAGATTTGGCGATGATCGCTCATGTTGCTGGCACCGTGCGGCGCTTTGTGAGAATCTACGAGTAATAACCAAGCGATTTAGTAGGGTAATACCATGGCCGAGCTTTTAGATGGCTTGGGTCGACCGATCCACGATCTTCGTATTTCGGTGACAGACCGCTGTAATTTCAGATGCACCTATTGCATGCCGCGAGAGGTGTTCGACAACCACAAGTTCTTGCCACGCAAGGAGTTGCTCACCTTTGAAGAGATCGAGCGGCTTGTGCGGTTGTTTGCTGGTATGGGTGTTCGCAAACTACGTCTCACCGGTGGTGAGCCGCTGGTGCGCAACGACCTCGAGAATTTGATCGAGCGCCTAGCCAACATAGACGGCATCGACGATATCGCAATGACATCTAATGTCTCGCTGATGACGGCGGCGCGTGCCCAGTCACTTCGTGACGCTGGCTTGGCGCGTATCAATGTCAGTTTGGATGCGATGGACGATGCTACTTTCAAAGCTATCAATGACGTTGATGTGTCGGTTCAGCAGGTGCTGGACGGAATCGGCCACTGTACCGCCGCCAATTACGATGAAATCAAAATCAACATGGTGGTCAAGAAGGGGCTGAACGAGCACAGCATTTTGCCTATGGCGCGCTTCTTTAAAGACACCGGGCAAATCCTGCGTTTTATCGAATTTATGGATGTGGGCAACGCCAACGGTTGGGAACCAGAACAAGTCTTTACCGCAGCTGAAATCGTCGAGATGATCAATGCTGAGCTGCCTATAGAGCCGACAGATGCGAACTATAGCGGTGAAGTTGCCAAACGCTGGAGCTATACCGACGGTGGCGGAGAAGTGGGTGTAATCGCCTCTGTGAGTGAGCCCTTTTGTGGTGGCTGTCACCGGGCGCGCTTATCAGCAGTTGGTCAATTGTATACCTGCCTTTTTGCCAGTTTTGGACACGATTTGCGCACGCCGTTGCGCGAAGATGCTGGTGATGATGAGATTTTGGCCAGGTTGCAAAACATTTGGTCAAATCGAAATGACCGCTATTCGGAAGTGCGAGCAAGTTTGGTTGGCACACCTATCAAAAAAGTTGAAATGTCCTACATCGGAGGCTGATTACTGTGGACCCATCCCAGCGTGAGCGTATTGCAGAAGCTTTTCAGGCCTACAGTGCCATGGAGACAACGCGGCAGCGTCATTTTGATTACCTGAATATGCTGTCTGAGCGCGAGAAGCGCTTTAACCTAAAAATCACGGATGACGAACAGAACTTTTTAACAGAGCTGTTGTTAGACCACGACGCACAAGTCAAAACTTTTAAGGCGGCCAGCGACACATTGCGCGGGCGGTCCATGGAAGACTTCCAAGCATTGTTCGCCTGGTTCGGTGAAATCGAAAAGCATTTGTCTCCGATCCGTGATGCTGCAAAGCAAAACGAGAACGATGCTAATCGACTGGAAATACCTCACAAGACTAATTGAGCTGAAGTGGCCGAATAAGGCGGCTTCACAGACAGGTGCAATGTGCTGCAATGTCGACTAACTAGGATACTTGCATGCCTGCCGCCCCGACCAACCCCAGAGTAAATTCACTCAGTCAGCCGTTGATTCCACTGGTTCTATCTTGGCCTGAGGCTTACAGCGGGGGTTTTGGCCCTCTGCTGGATTTGTCTCAAGCGGTTCCCGACTTCACACCGCATGCAGAGTTGATGCGTCTGTTGGGTGAATGTGCAGCCGACCCCAAACTGTTTGGTTACGGTCGTATAGAGGGCGAACCCGCGTTGCGTGAGGCTTACGCACAATCTGTGGCGAGTGTTTATCAAGCAGAAATAGACTCGTGCAACACGCATATCACATCCGGCTGTAATCAGGCGTTTATGGCGACCATGATCGCCATTGCCGGAGCTGGCGACAACGTATTGATGTGCAACCCCTGTTACTTCAATCATCAAACGTCATTGTCCATTCTCGGGGTGGATGTCAACTTTGTGCGTTGTCTAGCTGAAAACAATTTTCTGCCCCGTGTAGATGACATTCGAGCAGCGTTTGATAGCGGTACACGAGCGCTCGTCTTGACCAGCCCCAACAACCCAACGGGTGCAATTTATCCAGCAGACCTTCTGCAGGATATATTTCAACTGTGTCAAGAACGCGGGGTCTGGCTTGTGATAGATGAAACCTATAGAGATTTCTTAGCAGAGCCTGGACAGCAACCGCACAGTTTATTTACTCAGCAGGATTGGCAAAATAATCTAATTCAGCTCTACAGTTTTTCCAAATCTTTTTGCATTCCTGGTCATCGGCTCGGTGCGGTGACGGCCTCGAAGTCCATGATTGCCGAAGTTGCTAAGGTAATGGACAATCTGCAGATCTGCGCACCTAGAGCCGCGCAAGTAGCAGTCAGCCAGGCTTTGCCTGTATTGTCCGATTGGCGAGAAGGTAACCGACAAGAGATACAGCGGCGCACAAGCGCGTTACTTAGTTTGATGGAAGAGCTGCCTGAGTGGCGTGTGGCCTCGCTAGGAGCCTACTTCGCGTTTGTAGAGCACCCTTTTGACACAGATTCAGTAACAGTCGCCAAGGCACTGGCGGAGCAGCGTGGTGTAACTTGTATACCGGGTGAGTTTTTTGGCGAAGGCAATGAACGCTATCTACGTTTTGCTTTCGCGAACGTTAGTACTGAAGCGTTATCTGCTCTGCCTGCTAGGCTGCGAGAATTGTCTCTTTAGAGCAGGCGGCAAACAGTGTTGCTGCGATAAAAAGAATATTTTAAATCATTGCCCCTAGTGCCGACCAACTAGAGCAATGTGGATCAGAGGTAGTTTAAAAATGGAAAATCATGCGCCGTCTACCCGTGACGAAACGGGCGATGCATTGCGAGAGCTCATCGATCTAGAGCAACATCCAATCAACAGTGACGGCTTTCGCACAGAGTGTAAGCGTGCACTTGATGAAAATGGTGTGTTGGTGATGCCGGGTTTTTTGACTGCTGCGGCGATAGATAGCATTGCCAAAGAAGGTGAAGATAATCAGGAATTGGCATATTACACAGCCAATGACCACAATATTTACCTCTCACCAAAAGATGCAAAGCATTCTGATGATCACCCAAGAAATCGCTCAGTGAGCTCTTCTAAAGGGTGTATTACAACAGATCAAATTCCTTCGGGTTCTTCCCTACTCGCACTTTATAACAGTTCTGCTTTTAAAGACTTTTTGTGCGTGGTGTTGGGAGAAGAAGCTATGCACGAATACGCGGACCCGCTATCGTCGATAAACCTGCACTACGCAGCTGAAGGACAAGAGTTGGGTTGGCATTACGACAACTCTTCATTTGCCATCACTTTGCTGATCCAGAAACCGGCTGACGGTGCCGTTTTTGAGTATGTAAAAGATCTGCGTGATGCCGATGCTGGCGATATGAATTATGAGCAGTCTGCCAAAGTACTCGACGGTAAAATGCCAGTGCAAACTTTGTCTATGGACGCTGGGGCGCTGGTGTTGTTCCGAGGACGTAACTCACTCCATCGAGTCACACCGACTGTTGGGGATATCACTCGCATGCTGGTTGTTTTGGCTTACAACACTGAGCCAGGTATCTCCCTTTCAGAATCAGCCCGTATGACTTTTTATGGTCGTTTGTCTTAGCTCCGGTATTGCACCAGAGCTCGACCTATTAGCAGTCGTAGACTTCTCATGTGGCTCCGCAAGTTCAGTTCGCAGCCACACAAGAAATTTAATTCAGCAGTTAGGCTAGAGCCGCCAGAGCCGCATCGTAGTCAGGTTCTTCAGTCACTTCCGAAACCATTTCACTGTGCACTACCTTGTGCTCTGCATCCAACACCAACACAGCACGTGCAAACAAGCCTGCCAGTGGGCCAGAAGTCATTTCGACGCCATAGGCTTGCAAGCTGTTGTGGCGAAAGTCCGATGCTGTAACTGCATTGTCCACGCCTTCTGCGCCGCAAAAGCGAGCAAAGGCGAAGGGCAAATCTAATGACGCGAACAACAATACAGTATTGCTATCACCAGCCATTTTTTGACTGAAGGTTTTTAGCTGAGTTGCGCAGACACCTGTATCGACACTTGGGAAAAAATTAAATACAACGCGCTTTCCTTTGAAATCTGCCAGTGATACTTCAGACAGATCAGTTTTCACCAGTTTGAAATCTGGTGCCTGTTGGCCGATGGCTGGAAAATCGCCGTTGGTTTCAACAGCGGTGCCTTTAAAGTGGGTAGTTGCCATGAGAGTGTTGCCTTAGGAAGAAGAGATTAAGTTGACAGCTTAACCTTTTTTTAATTCACATTTTTCAATTCAATTGGGCAAGCGCAGACGAAGTGTCCATGCGGTAGCTGTCGCTGTAAAATTTAACTTCGCCGTTTTGCGCTGGCATCGCGGTCAAATAAAGCGTGTGTACTGGCAGTGGCTTTTCCAGAGTTAGCTTGACTGGCTTGCCACCCGCGAGGGCTTTGTCTATGCGCTGTCGATCCCAACCCTGCGGCTCCAGCAGCATGGTCGCCAGTGAGAGCGCACCTTCAACACGTACGCAACCATTGCTGAGGTCTCGCCTGTTACGCTGAAAGCCCTTTTGGCTGGGCGTATCGTGTAGGAAGACGGCGTGTTCATTGGGGAATAGAAATTTCACTTTACCCAACGCATTGCGTGGCCCAGGTGATTGCGTCAGGCGTACTTCTGGACCGGTGCCTGACACTACGGCGTTCCAGTCGGTAGAGGCCAAGTCCAGATTTTTCCCACTGCTGTCAAAAGCGCGGTACTTCATGCGTGCTAAAAAGCTTGGCTCACGTGCGGCGCGTGGCAGCAAGCTGCGCTTGGCGATGCTATCGGGCACCATCCAATAGGGGTTTAAAACCAGTGTTTCGATCTTGCTGGCCATTTCTGGTGTGGCTGTCTTGCGCTTGCCGACCACTGAGCGACCACTCCAAATCGTTTGCTGTTTGCGCACTAAGTGCGTGTTGGCGCCAGCTATATTTACCCAGACGTAATCTGCACGTGATCCAGCGGGTAATTCTTCAGCACGTGAGCGGCTAAGGCGAATCGCCGCGATGCGTTTATGCACTGGTACATTCATCTCGCGTAGGGTCCGCTCTCCAACAATGCCGTCGGTAGGCAGGTTGTGTCGGCGCTGAAAGTTCTGAACGGCATCTTTAAGTGTGGCGTCAAAACCTTCATGGCCAGCATCTTCAAGTGCGAGATCACCGGTTGCTAGCAACCTCAGGCGCAGCAGAGGTAGTCGTTTATCTTGTGCACCTTGTTGCAGTCCCGGGCCAGTTGGGATATTTGGCCACCCGCCAGTGGACTCAATTTCCATATAGCGTATTTGCGCTTGCTTAAGGCCTTGCGCTACAGGGTTCGGTGCGGTCATAGCGCGTAGATATTGATCCACGCTGTTGTTGCGCATCGCACGTGCAAATTTGTACAGTTCAACTCTATCGTTCCAAAGTTCAGGATTACCACTGACTTCACTAACGTATTTCATCACTAAGGTTGAAGTATCTGTATTGATGGAGGCGTCGTTTGGAGATTGATTCCATCGAGCGGTGAGCTCTTTGGATGCTGCGGTGTTAACTAGCGCTAGTGCTGATGCAGCCTGAGCAGGCTGCCAGCTCATTGCGCTGGATTCGTTGGCTTGTAGAGGTTTTACAGTAAGCCCAGGTGCCGCTGTCAATACGCCAGCTAGTAGTGAGCCGAGTAGTACTTGGCGAATATTATGGCGTGAGCCGCCTGAAAATGCGCTGTATCCGAACAAGAACCTGGCCCCTAACTGTATTGATAACGATACAGAATGACAGCAGTAGATCATTTTTGGAAGTTTGCAGAGATTTCTTTTGGCAATGTAGCAAATGGTTATTTTGATGCTGTTTTAACTAGCTCCCCCAAAGCTCTGTATAAACGCTAGAATGCTTGGCTTAAACTTTATAAATCAAGAACAAAAGGCACAATTTCGGTTATGGCTACCAAGCGATTTCTCACGGGTATTACCACCTCCGGCACGCCACATCTGGGCAACTATACGGGTGCAATCCGACCCGCTATTGAGGCGTCAAGGCGAGACGACACAGAAAATTTCTATTTTCTGGCGGATTACCACGCTTTGATCAAGTGCCACGATCCTGCGCTGGTTATGCAATCTCGCCTAGAGATCGCCGCCACTTGGCTTGCGATGGGCTTGGATCCAGAGCGGGCAGTCTTTTATCGCCAATCGGATGTGCCTGAAGTCATGGAGCTGACTTGGATGCTCACCTGCATGACTGCCAAAGGTTTGATGAATCGTGCCCATGCTTACAAGGCAGTGGCGCAAGAGAATATCGACTCGGGTGCCGCCGATACAGACAAGGGCATCACAATGGGGTTGTTCAGCTACCCCGTATTGATGGCGGCTGACATTTTGATGTTCAAAGCCACACACGTGCCAGTTGGTCGGGATCAAATTCAACACCTAGAGATGACGCGTGATATAGCGCAGCGCTTTAATCATCACTACAAAGATCTGTTGGTATTGCCTGAAGTAGTTGTCAGTGAAGACGATGCGATACTCAGCGGTTTAGACGGCCGCAAAATGAGTAAAAGCTACGGCAATACCATACCTTTGTTTGAGACGAGCAAAAAATTACGCAAATTGGTGATGAAGATTGTCACTAACTCGCAAGAGCCCGGTGAGGCTAAATCGACGGATGGTAGCTCGCTCTTTGAAATCTACCGCGCCTTTGCCACGCCCGAAGAGACAGCCGCTATGGCGCAGGCCTACGCCGATGGCATTGGCTGGGGTGACGCAAAGCAGCAACTTTTCGAAAAACTTGATTCCGTTTTAAGCGAGCCACGCGAGCGCTATTTAGAGCTGATGGCAAAGCCCGATCACATGGAAGAGATTATGCAGGCAGGAGCCGTGAAAGCACGCGAGCATAGCGTGCCGTTGATCGAAGCGATGCGGGAAGCGGTTGGGATTTCTAGTTTCAAGAAGTAACCCATTTTGAACGGCTGCTCTTCGTAGCCGTTTTTATATCGCGGTATCCAGCGCGTCTTGCAGCCAAGTGATATAAACCTCATATGCTTCAGTATCAAAATTCTCTGAGTATGAGTTCATGAATCCGTGCAGATAAGGAGTTTCGTGCACGGCCACCATAGTCTTTGCTTCGAGCAACCTTGCCAGAGCCTGGACATCAAAACTAGGTTCTTTTCTAGGAAATACAAGAGTGGTTTTGTGCCTGGGGTTCAATTCGCTGTAACGACGAATTTGCGAGCCGTAAAAGCACACGACCTGCCTTAGTGTTTCCAGTTTTGGCTCAGCCGCTATACACCAGCAGGCCGAAGCGCCAACGCTAAAACCCAGCAGCTGAACAGGTTCTTTTGCATCTCTTACTGTATGGAGCAGCTTTTCGATATACGTTGCCAAGCCAACTTGTTCGTTAAATATTCTGTATGCAGTAGCTTCGTTATCAAAGTGCTGGGCTACGCCGTCATACGGGTCCACAATCTTAGTGTCGCCCAATAAGCGTTCCGCCAGTTTATCCAGAGCGGCTGTCTTGCCAAAAATATCGGAAACTACGAGTGTTCTCACGTTTTAGTGTGCTCTGTAGTAATGGACTTGTTTTGAATATTTGTTCACTTGAGTTGTGCTTCGTATATCCAAAAATAATCTAACGCCGTGTACGAGCTCTTTTTGCAGTAGTTTTTGCAGGACTTACTCAGCTGTTCTGCATCGGGGAAGTTTTTTATCACTTCGTATTGTGAGCCGTCTTTAAGTTTGCGTTGCTGGAAACTGTTGCCATAATTGTCCCAGCGGCTGATGGGCGTGCTGCTGCCTTTTATGTAGCGATTGTCCAGCATTATTAGAGAGACATCGGGTGAAAATTGCACAGCAAGATGGTTTAAAAACTCTTCAATCTTTTGGTACGGTACATGTGACCACCAAAATCCCATGAATATGATGTCAATTGATTTGCTATTGACGTTGCTCAAGTCAAATGCATCGCCTTCTTCAATCTTTACAGGCGTCAGGCCATAATTCTTTTGGTTCGCAATTTCCAATACAGCGCTGTTTACATCGATGGCATGCATAGAGGCAGCAGATTTGCTGATGCTCTTCGTCCAGTAACCTGTGCCACATGCTATTTCAAAAATATTTTTATTTTTACAACGTAACTGCAGTTGGCTGTGCAGCTTGATCAAGTCTTGTTGTCGCTCCGGTTTGTCGTAGATGCTTTCGTATTCATTTGCTCTTTGTTGGTAGTAGCCTTCTAACTTTTGTTGTGAAAAAGGCATTTGGTGCTCCGTCCTTATGAGTTCGCTTTTTATATTATGGTCGCATTAAATTTTTAGCACTACCGTAAGGATCGCTTTTAAACCAAGATTGCAAAAACTGACTAAATGCACGCATGCGTGCTGATCCTCTAAGGTCGTGATGACTGGCAATCCACAGTGATAGCTTTGGCAGGGGAAGATTGTGGCAAACCTCGCGTATATTCGGCATGTGCTCTGCCAAACCACAGTGAGTAACTAGCACGCCACCTCCAGCCTGCATTAAGGCGATATTCAACAGCAGGTTGTCGCTGCGGTAATCAAACGCCTTGCCAGTGAGATGCCAGCCATGCGCTTTGGCCCCCTCAATAAATGTCTGGTCTTGGTCAAAGCCAATCATCGTGTGTTCTTCCAAGTCGGCCGGGTTCTCTGGGATCGATTTACCCTTTAAGTAATCGGTGCTGGCGTAGAAGCCCAGCGGGATATCCGCTAGCTTGACGGCCACCAGTGTTGGGTCGGTGGGTCGGTACATGCGCAGGGCCATATCCGCGTCGCGTTTGCTTAAACTGCTGGTGGCATTTGTCACTACTATTTCGATCTGGATCTGCGGGTGCAGTGCTCTAAAGGCAACTAGGGCAGAGGGTAAAAGGTAGACCGCCGTAACCTCGTTGACGCTGAGTCTGATGGTACCGCTAAGAGATTCCTCTTGACCGGCCGATTGCCGCAACAAGCTGTTTGCCCCTTGCTGCATCTGCTCAGCAGCAGGGCGTAAGGCCAGTGCCTCATCCGTAGGTGTAAGGCCCTGATTACTGCGTTGAAATAGCTGCTGTCCGCAGTGCTGCTCAAGTAAGAGGATATGGCGACCTAGGGTTGGCTGGCTCAGGCCCAAGTCCGCCGCTGCGGTACTCAATGAACCGCATTCCATCACACGGAGGAAGCTGCGAACCCAACGCCAGTCGAGTGTGAGGCTCTGTGTTTCGGTATTCATTTATGTATAGCCAGCATAGATATTTGGGTATTTAGAATACACAAATATTGGGCGAAACTAACGCTGTGATTTGAATTGTTGAGTGCAGTGGTATGGCAAAGGTTGTGGTTTTGGGAATATCAGGTGGTTTTGGTGCTTGCGTGGCGCAAATGTTTGCCGAGCGAGGTTGGCAAGTATCAGGGGTTTGTAGACAGCCAGATGTCGTGCGTCAATTGCCTGAGGGTGTGCAGGTATTTAAAGGCGATGTAAAAGATGTAGAGAGCTGGTGTGAACTGCTCGATAAAGGTGATGTGTTGGTTTATGCCGTAAATCCGCCATACCACCTGTGGCGCGAACAGGCATTCTCATATCTAGAATGCGCACTGACAGTTGCTGAAGAAAAACAACTGACCGTGTTGTTTCCAGGCAATGTCTACGGCTTTGACCCCTCTCAGCAAAGCCTGTTTTCTGAAGATGATGCGCAGCATGCACCTGACTATAAGGGCGAGATACGCGTGCAAATGGAGGCTAGATTACGCGACTCGACTACACGTGGTGCTCGAGCGGTTGTGCTGCGTATGGGTGACTTCATCGACCCATTTGCCGGTCAGAATAATTGGTTCAACCTACTCAGTGGTCGCAGCGGCAAAGGGTGTTTTTTTAAATCGCCTGGGGATCCAACTATTGATCACAGTTGGGCATATCTTCCCGATGCGGCCGCGACCTTTGAGCGATTGGCAAGGCAGGCAGAGCAATTACCGGCTTACGCGTGTTTTCACTATCGGGGCTTGGTCTGCAGTGCGCAGCAGTTGGTTAAAAATATCGGTACAGCGACAAACCAGAAGGTTCAGCTGCGGCAAATGTCTTGGTTGCCGTTGCGTGTTATCGGGTGGTTTAGCCCGGTCATGCGAGAAGTCATCTCGATGCGTTACTTGTGGGACAAGCCGCTGGTATTGGATGACAAAAAGTTACAGCAACAGCTGGCAGAGAGCGGTGGCGTTCCTGCAACGCAGATGAATAAGCTATTGCTAGAGCTCTTTTCGGCGAAGCACTAGCAGTACTTGTTGTTACTAAAGTTAAGTATTGCTCTGGTGGATCAAACAAGTTTTCCGCGCGCTGCCACCGGAATGATTTCAACAATCTCGCCACCTCGCACGGCGACGAGTTGATCAACCATGTTCACGACAACGCATACGTGGTTTGGCACGATGCGAACGATATCCCCAACCTCTGGTTTGCTATTGCATTTGCTCAAGTCTAAAAACCCATGCTCTTCGGCGAACTTATTTACGCGTGCGGTCGAGTGCTCGATGATATGGGCAAAACCTTCTAGGCCACCAGTATCTGAAGTCAGTGTTTTAGAGCCTGCATCCAGAATGCCACGGTCGGTTCCACCGCGACTAACTACGCTGGAGAAGACATTGAAGGAGCAGTCATCAAGTGACGCCATGCCTGCTTCGATCATCATGCGATCGTTAAAAATACAAGTACCGGCACGGTGTTCAGTTGAGCCTTTGAGTTTGTCGATGTTATGCAAATTTGGAGTGCCGCCAGTGGACACAATATCTGCAGTCATGCCAATTTTAGCGAGCTCTGCGCTTAGCTCGTCATGGAAGACTTGGGTTCTGGGCCAACCGTCAAGCGGAGGGTAATACAGCAGACCCGCAAAATTAAGCATGGGCTCTGCTTGGATAATCTGGGCCAGTGCAAAGGCTTCTGCTGGTGTTTCAACGCCTGCGCGTTGCTGTCCCGTGTCTACCTCAATCAAAACATCTAGTGCACGCCCGGCTTGGACAGCGGCCTTTGCATATTCGGCTAGCGAAACTGGGTTGTCAGCGCACACCATCAAAGGTAGGCGTTTTTGCAATGCAGCAAGTCGACCTGATCGTGCAGCGCCCAGCAGATTGGTCGCGATCAAGATGTCTGTAATACCTGCGTCCGCCATAACCTCGGCTTCACCAAGCTTCTGGCAGGTAATGCCACGAGCACCAGCAGCTATCTGTCTATTTGCCAGTATTGGCGACTTATGTGTTTTTATGTGCGGACGGTTTGCTACCCCAGCCGCGTCGCAAAGTGCTTGTGCCTTTGCGATATTGCGTTCGACAATATCGAGATCAATCACCGCGCACGGTGTGCCGAAATTCTCGATTATTGAGGTTTTAAGTGCAGTGTCATCGTGCGGAGTATGCAATTTCTAAAGTCCCGTTTGGTCTATAAGGTGTTGCCGTTCAGTGCATGTAAAAGTAGCTTATTATTATGCTAATTCAGTCTCCAGTATAAGTGCACAAAGCTATTCAGTAACAGATGAGGTCCACGGCTTCGCATTCACTTATTACTGAATTAGGTGCTGTCGGTCTACACTTGGCTTTGAAACTATACCCACAGGAGTGCGCATTGAACGCCAAACCATCTAACCCTGTCTTGGTTGAATACACGCGAGGCCCTCTGGTTGAGAGCGTACACAGGGGAGCCGTGGCCGTGGCGCATGCAGATGGTCGCTTGCACTACGCCTGTGGAGACGTGGAGTCACCTGTTTTTGCCCGTTCAGCGTTAAAGCCGTTGCAAGCTATCCCGCTGTTGGAAACGGGTGCTGCTGAGGCATGTGGAGCCAGCGACGCACAGATTGCACTCGCCTGCGCTTCTCATAATGGAGAAGATTGCCACCACGATCTGGCCGCCCAGTGGTTGAGCGATTTGGGCTTGTCGGAGTCAGACCTTGCCTGTGGTGCCGACGCACCAATGGGCATTGCTGCGCGTGAGCATTTTTTCAGGGCTGGCGGTACCAAAACGAAGCTCTATCACAATTGCTCGGGCAAGCACGCTGGCATGCTGGCGGTGTGCTGTCACTGCGGCGATGGGGTGGCAGACTATCAGCAACACGAGCACCCTTCGCAGCAGCGTTGGCTGCGCGTTTTGGGAGAGATGTGCAATATTGACGGACTGGCACTGCCTTGGGATTACGACGGTTGTGGTTTGAGCGCTCCGGCAACACCGCTACGCGCATTGGCCTCGGGTCTTGCACGCATGGCCGATCCGACAGGTCTAAGCAACGCACGTCAACAAGCTTGTGAGCGTGTACATCAGGCGGTCACTGCAAATCCCAACCTAGTGGCAGGTGAGGACAGAGCTTGCACATTGGTGATGCAGGCGCTGGGCGACAAGGTAACCGTTAAGGTGGGAGCTGAGGGTGTATACGCCGGAGTCGTGCCTAGCTTGGGTTTGGGCTTTGCACTCAAGGTAGATGATGGCGCAAGGCGTGGTGCAGAAGTCGCGCTTGGCGGCGTACTAAAGAAATTGGGTTTACTGGATGAGCAAGCTGAGGCTCAGCTGGCTTCAGTGATTCAACCCATTCTTAAAAATTCACGCGAGCAATCAACCGGTATTGGCAGACCCGCTGAGGTTTTTATGGAGAGTTGGGCATGAGTGCAGCGGCCGCACAGGCAATTTGGTGTCAGTGGCCCTTGGCTGAAAGATTGGCGCTACTAGCTCGTTGGCAAGCACGCCAGAGTCTAGATGTGCGCAGTGGGTTGAGCCTGTTACCCGATCAGGCGGCGTCTGCAAACGATAAAACTACCACGCGTTTACCCGATGGTAGGCGTCAGGTTGCGGCTTTTGGCCCCTTGGGAGTTGTGGAGCTAGCACCGGATTCTGACATTGATACAGCGCTGGGCCTGGCACATATGGCTTGGGCCTGTGCGCTTGGTAATAGCGTGGTGTATCGGGATGATGATGCTTTGGCGAAAGAAGCAATTGACGGCCTACGAGCGCTTCTGGCTGCAGTAGACATTGCACTAGAACCCCTGCTGCAAGTGCAATTAGATAGCAGCGAACAAGTAGATGCCAAGTGTTCGTTATCAGCAGATGTTTTATACATGCTTGTCGCGCCCTCTGCTGATTTACCGTTACTTATCAAAGATGCCTTGCACGCAAGCCGAGTGTCTGGAGTTGTATTATGTGTCAACCATTCTCTGCATCACGAGGTAGAGCGCAGACTGCCCAAACAGTGCAATATAGAAAGTGTTGATGATATTCAACAGTCCTTGCAAGCGGGTGATCTGTATTTAACTTCTTGTGGTGGGGTGCAGGAGGCTCTGCAACAATTACAGGCAAAAAAGCGCAGTCGTGTTGCGTTGTACAGCGCGGACTGGGCAGAAGTTGAAGCAGCCTGTGATTTAGCGGTAGCGCGTGGCGCTGCCTTTGCGGTAAATACTGTAGATGCGCCACCTTTGGGTTTGATCGAAGCAAAATCACTGTACCAGCAACCCAGCCTGACGGTGATTGCGCATGCTACGTAATAAGAATCATCAATTAGCATTTGCTCTGTGTGTCGCGCTGTTGCTGTCGGCATTCGCTGTGCTCGACACAGCGGATGGGCCCAGTGAAAAATACCTCGAAGATTCCTTGCAGCGAGCACTTATAGCTTTCGGAACTGCACGAGCATTAAACGGTGTTATCTCAGTTGCTCAAGGCACAGAGATAGCGTTAGAGCCAGCAGGGGTAGGGGTCAATTTCTCCCCTGGTGAAATCCTTGATCCTATCAATGATTTAATCGAGCGCTTCTCGTGGGTGATGCTTGCCGCCAGCAGTTCGCTCGGTGTGCAAAAACTCATGCTTTCAATCGGCGGTTGGTGGCCTGTGACAGCATTGTTGGTGGGCAGCCTGTTCGCGGCTGTTTGGGGTTATTGGCAAGGCGCGTGGCAGCGACCGTGGTTTCGACGAGTAGTGGGGCGGCTAATGATATTGAGCCTCGTATTACGCTTTGCGGTGCCATTGTTGTCGGTCGGCGGCGAGGTGATATATCAAAATTTCCTAGCTAATAAATACACCGAAGCCAGTGCTCAACTGGAAGCTACTCGTGAAGAGGTTGATCTTTTAAATCAAAAGATAAAGCCGGATGCACAGCAAGAGCGAGGGATTTTTAGTCGACTGGGGCAGCTCGCCAGTGAAGTCAGTGATTGGCGCACGCACTTAGATCAATACCAAGCGGCAGCTGAGAAGGCCACTCGCAGTGCTCTGGACTTGATAGTGATATTTGTCTTTCAAACGGCCGTGATGCCAATGCTGTTTGCTTGGTGGATGCTAGCTTGGGTGCGAAGCTGGTTCACTCGAGTGGGTCGTGAGCCGCACCCCTGAGTTGAGTGTGATGATTTTTACAGTAGTTGTGAACTAGTTGAAAAGCTTGCAGCCAAGCTCACTCATCAACAGGTAATTGCACCAGCCCTTCCTGCACCATACTTGCTACCAGTGAGCCACTTTGATCAAATATTTTTGCTTCGGTATGCGCACGGCTGTGGCCATAGGTGGTGCAGCTGAAGTCAAATAAAAGCCACTGGTCAATTTTCAATGGGCGGTGTATCCACAGTGCGTGATCCAAGCTTGCGATACGCATTTTTTGATCGCCCAGGGTGATGCCTAGCGGTTTGAGCACTGTCGGTAATAAGAAAAAATCACTAAACCAAATAAACAGCGCCTCGTGCATACGAGCACTGGCGAGTAGGCCGTGACATTTCACCCAGAGTTGTCTTTTATACTCTTGTCCTTGCGCTTGCATTTGATCAGGCACAAAGCGCAGGTCGAATGCGCGAATAGGGTGTAGAGGTATTTTTTTTGCCAACCTCTCGTAGAGCTGCATTTCAGGCCAAGGCTCATTGCTTGGCAAGGTTTCCGGATTGGGTGCATCTGGCATCTCAATCAGTTGTGCCTGAACATTTTCTTCGAAGGTATGAAAGCCGCAAATACAGCTAAAGAGCACTTGATCTGCCTGTACTGCTTCTACACCTCGTGATGAAAAACTGCCACCGTCTCGCAATGGGTTCACTTGGTAGTTGATCGTCTGATCACGTTTGCCGGTTCGCATGAAATAAGCGTGTATTGAATGCAATGCTCGGTCGCTGGCCAAGCTTTGCGCCGCGGCGGATACCGCTTGACCGAGCAATCGGCCGCCATAAGGGTTGGGCAGGCCAAAACCATCATCACTGCCGTCGTAGCGATTTTTATCGGTACTGCTTAGCTGCATCACCTGTTGTAAATGCTGGCTGGCTTTACTCATGAAAGGGTCTCGTGTGGCTGTTGCAGCGCATTGGCAACCGCATGGGCTAGCTGTGCACAGTGCAAATAGTTTTGCACATTGTGGGGTTTTTCGCCTTCTTCAATTACAAAATTTTCCACCGTACCATCCACATGTGATTGCAGATCAACAGGGTGGGCTACCCAGTCGTTTTGGTGTGCGATGTTTACCCAGCGCCGCACAGCTGGTCGGGCCAACAGTCCATTGTGTGGTTTGGGTTGCAGCTTGTGGCTGATCACTTGGGGCATGGCCAGCGGTGAGCCAATGGTGATCAGAGTGTGCACCGATTTGCAGTTTTGCATTAAGGTCTCCCACGCGACGATGCTGCCAAGCGAGTGTGCAATCACAACGCGAGTTTCATCCGAGATCGCACCATGTAGGCGCAGGCGCGCTTCGGCACGAGGCAGTGGATCGTTGAGGTAGCGCCATGCTTGTTTTAAAAATAGCTGCACAACCCAGTCGCTCATTTGTTGGCTTGCCGCTGTATTTAACAGGGTGTCGAGCCAGCCGCGAACAGTTGCACCTTCACCTAGTCCATCGAATGCTCGGCGAATATCCGCGGCGAGGGTGGGCCAAAGGCCGTCATCGGAGTCTCGCAGCAGATCAGTGTACCAAACGCATTGCAGCGTGTAGTCGAGCTTGCTGTAGCCAGTCGCAGCCAAATTTTCCGCTAGCGGTGGATACCAAGATCGAGCTAAATCGGCGGGTGTATCTATCTCGGGACGAAGTGCACCATGCACACAAACAACTTGGGCCATTAGTCAGTTCATCGTCAGTGATAGATTGCTTGCACTACGAATCTCAGTATTCAAGCGTTCTAAATCTCGGTGATTGGTGAATTAGTTTAAAGCCTGCATTCAGGTGACCGTGAAAGGGTAGGTCAATTGCTAGTCCTTTCATTTTGGTGGCACACGACTCAAACAAGTAACAAATTGTGCTCTAAGAGTTTGTCACCATCAAAGAAGCAATGCCCTTGTACTTGGCCGCCAGCCAAAACGTGCGGTAACCACAGTCGATCATCCGCCCACATACGATCAAAGGGTATTTGATCGATCGGTTGCCAAAAGGGCAGCGCTTCATCGGTTTCTTGCAGCGAGCCCGAAAAATTGCGGCTGACAAAGGGATGCACACGCAGGTGCAGGCCATCGCTAAAGGTGAAGCAGAGCACACCGGCTGCGCGCGCTTGGGTGGCGATTATCCCGGTTTCTTCCTCCGTTTCGCGACAAGCGCATGCCAATAAGCTCTCGTTGGGCTCGAGTTTACCGCCCGGTCCGTTGATTTTTCCGGCACCTAAACCACGCTTTTTATGGATAAGCAGAACTTGGCCTTGATCTATGCAAAACATCAGCGTGGCAATCAGATCGCAGGGCCAGTTGTGGGGATCGTCTTTGATCATGGTAAGTGGCTCATTAAGCTGGCTGTTTTGTCATTAGAGTTGCGCAATTCATCGCTAAAGTTAAGATAAATAAGGCATTTGGTCTACATTTGTTGTGCAGTATAAGTAGTAATTTTCGAGTATGTCGCGCTATAATACTCTGCTTGGTGCCTTAGCAAGGTGCTCGAAAATGGAATTTAGCGGCAATTGGTCGATAGCTCGACTGCGACGCCCAGTCAGTGAGTAGAAGGGAAAGCAAAAAATAATGAATGACAACAGCATGCTGGGAAGGCCAGTCCGGTTAGGGCTTATCTCGGCAGGCATGCCAGCCAGTTATCAAGATCGAATGCGCCGTGCTTGTGCGGTTGAGATTGACCAGCAATCCATCTGTGAGGCTGACCAAGCTGCAAACTCAGCGTTGCAAGCAGTCGACGCACACTCAAACGATTGGATAGGTTTTAACGCCTTTGTGGGCGGGAGCCGATTGACCGGTAAACGTTACTTCCAAGCTGTGCGCTGGTTGCTCGATACTGGCGTGGATGCCATTCTCTGCACCTGCCCCCTGCAAGATGAAGAAACGCACATCGTCGGCATCAACAAACGGGCTCGTGCGCTGGGTATTACTGTTGTTGTCGCAGATTCTGCTGAGCACGTAGATCGAGCCAGCTGGGCTGATGATGCGGTTATTGTCAGCAGCGACATGAACCTTGCTGCAAACGAGGCCATATGGGAAGTCGACCCAGAGCGTTGTCGAGTGGGTGGCCGTCTCACCAATGCATCCGCTGCAGGTGTTGTGGCTGGTGTGGCATTGGCAGAGCTTGAGCGTGCTTTGCCGCGTGTTGAGCTGATGGACAGTCTTCGCGCTTGGGCCTTACAAGTGCCTTCGCGGCTCGCCTCTTAATACAGCGTCACCTGCCTAGTCAATCAGACGGGGCAGATGCAACTTCAGCAAAACACTGCTCAGCTAGTCAAAAGCGACTTCCCTCTACAGACCTTCTGATCCCTTCTGGCACATAATAATTGCTGCTACGCGCAAGTTTCTGTCGTGATAATCAAACCCCCCAGTTGCCGCTGGTTGATGGGTGCTCTATCGTTAGGGTTCTCAATTTGACGACGCGCTCGAATAACGCGTCTCTGGCCTACCGGCCAACTGGAAGGAAGCTGAAACCATGAAACCCTACAAACCTCAATCGCTGCGTTCCTTCATTGCGCGGGTGTTTTGTGTGCTCTTGCTTGCATCTGCTGGCACGTCGGCCTCTGCTGGTGGATTGCATATTTCCGGCAGTATTGGATATTTGAGCACCGAGCAAAACGGTATAGACAACAAACATGGCAATTTTGCCGGTACTGCCACCGTTGGGGTGGAGGTCATTGGCCTTGTCCTCGGTACTGTCTACGCTGAAGTTGAACGTACCATGCTACTCAGTGAAGGTGAGTGGAACAATGAAGACTACGAATACACCAGCGACGGGCTCTACTTAGCCTTGCGCACCGTGGGGCCGCTTTACGCGATTGGTCGAGTAGGTTACGTCAGAGCAGAATTCGACCCAGAGATTCGCAGTCGTGTGGGCGATCTAGACGAAGCCATCAGTATGGGTGTGGGTTACAGCTTGGGATTGCGTAACGAGTTGTTATACACCCATATCGAGCATGAAGGTGGCGGTAGCTCTGACATCATCAGTTTTTTAATTGGGTTCTAGCTATGGCCAATAAAACGACTAGCTTAGAGGCAGTTATCGCATCGCTCGACAGTTACAAAGGCGCTGTTTCGGAATACTCTTTTGGCCCAGACGCTCGTGTTTATAAAGTGATGGGTAAAATGTTCGCACTGGTTGCTGAGTCCAAA
>JAYJME010000103.1:0-38736 GCA_036873775.1 Costaria costata
CGCCAGAGTATTCCTGCCCGTCACCCGATATTAGGCCACCACCACCGAGCGCGCTTTTATAGTATTCAGCCACTTTCTTATTGCCAGCAAAGTACAACCCATACCCATATGCCTGAACGCCTTCCCCTGACCCGATGTTATCGGTAGAAAAGCTATCAAACTTATGCGGCGTACCGTGATACGCCTTGTGGTAATGCACCTCAGGGTGTATGGCTCGCACCTCTACATCGCCCTTGCTGCTTGATATATCGCCATGCACAGCAGCTCTTGAACGCGATAGCGCCATAAGCAATTCATCTTGCGGTAACGTAGACAGTAGCTTCATGCCATTGCGACGCAACCATCCACGAATGGCGGCGATAATTTGCCGCGCTTGCAACTTCAGTCGGCCAAGTGATGTGTCTTCTGTTTCTGCCAGTACCGATAATGCCTCTTCAGCATGTAGCGCCAATCGCTGCACCTTGTTAAAGCCATTGCGGTTGTATAGCGCTTCATACCACTCATAGGGGTAGTCGTTACGCGCACCGGCTTTTTCAAGAACGGCATTCACACCGCCATTCTGTTCGATCAATCGCCCGAGACGTGACAAGCTGCTCTTGTACGAGTTGCCAAACGTGCTAGCGGTACTGTCACCGTGTGTTTTTAGCGTGTTGTAGTGTTGCCGCTCGTGCAACATGATCTTTTCAACATCAGTTGCCGATTTGTTAGCCGCTGCAAACACGTAAACAGAGTTAGTTCGCTTCATGTACATGCCGCGAATAGCAACATCGCCTTTTAATTCGGCAGGCACACCCTTCATAGAATCAATGCTAGGCAGCACGATAACCTTCGGGCCGCCTTTCCAGCGCTTAGCAACACGTTTGGCCGTGCTCTCTATGCGTTGAATCTTGTTACTCATTGCCTCCGCTTCGTCTGGCTGCATAGCAACTGCCGAGCGGTTGAGTAGTATCTCGTCCTCGATGCTCGGCGTGTCATCAGTTGGCACCTTGTCAGCATCGCCAAGCTGTGGGGAGCCGGACTCGATAACCTGTGGTGCCTCAAAGGTATGCTCTTCGTAAATTGGCATGCCTTGATCGTCTGTTACAGACAGGTACGGCATTTCCATAACGTGGGCGTGGGTGTCTGACATGACAAACCAACCGTTGGCGTTATACCTGTGGCCTGTTACTTCAAAGCGCTTGCCGTTTTGCAGCACCTCAGTACCAACCGGCGCACCTTCACGCAACCAAACAGGGGCAGGGACGGGGTTGTCTTGAATGTCTTCAGCAAGTCGATCTATCTGCGCATGAATACCCACTAGCTGTTCGTCTTGTCTGAACGGCTCCGTGAGTACCTTCTTTAGCACTTCAATGTTGCTTAGCTGCTTTTCTAACCCTTCGGTGTAACGAGTGACTTGCTTGTCATGGCCACGCGCCGCAGCACCAACACCTGACATGATGCTTGTCTCTGCATCTGTTTCGGCGTCGTAACCTGCAATGCTCACTGTCGTGGTGATGTTAGGCACAAGTGAAGACTTGTAACCAATCGTTAGAATGGCACCTTTAACGGTTCCAATTTCAACACGATCCGCGCCACGCATAACCTTTGTCTGGATCTGCTTCTTGATGGCAATGTCGGCATCTTTTTGCTTGGTGTATGTTTTGCCGTCAATGGTTGCTGTGAATTCAGCCTTACGCCATTTGTCTACAGCCGCCGCGCTTCTCGTTAGAGCTCCTAAGCGTTCCTCGGTCTTCTTCGAGTCTGTTTGCAGTCGCTTGATCTGTCGCTGCGCATCAACAATAGATTGCGTCCATAAGCGTTGCTTGCCTTGCAGCTTCTCAAGTTTCTTTGACAGCGTTGCACGTACCAGTATGCGAGGATCGCCAGCGGCTTGCGCAAACGTCTCAAGCATGTCGCCAGCTTCGTCGTTGCTTACCGCATCACCTTCCAGTGATCGTTGCGAGCCGTCCGACTTCATGAACTGCTTAATGAATCGCTGCTTAATGCTGAGTATCTGCCAGCGCCGACCGTCGAGCCTATCGGTTAGGTATCGGTACTCACGAACGGTATTCCATTGGTTGCCTTGTCTATGACCACGTCCGTTGCCTTGCTCTAAATCACCAGGCATCCATGGCGCATCCATATGGTGAATAGCGCGCAGGTTCTTCTGCATGTTCACGCCAACACCCATTGACTTGATGTTGCCAAGAACGATACGCGTCTCGGAGCTGTTCATTGCATCCGCTACGGCTGCACGTTTGTCACCCTTAACAGTTCCATCAATGACGGCTATCTCTTCGCGAGGTATGCCAGCATCAACAAGGCGCTCGATAATGTCACGCATAGTCGAGAACGTTTTAAACGTCTCTTTCTTGCGCTTCTTGCCCGGTATAGCAGGCCCAACTGAGCGAGTGCCCGTAGTGCTGATACCGCGACCCATGAAAACAACTTGGTTCGCGTTCTTGTCACTTTTGTATATCTCTAGCAGGTTGTTAACGACCTGTGCTGCCTTGCTGTTCTCATCGTCAGGCACGTTGCCTTCTTGCCCATGGTATCGCTCACCATCGACAAGGCGCATATCAAACGAAGCTCTAGCAGCGTTGCCTTCGACAATGATCGGAGACTCGGGCCGACCTTCTTGCATGATCGCCTTGCGCTCTTTTGGCGAGGCATCACGGAAGGTACGTGCTTGGTCTTGGAGCTCTGCAAACTTAGTTTTCTGAGCGCCCGTCATCTCACTGGTTACAGTGATTACCTTTTTGTACGGTCGATCAGTTGCACCCTCGGTACGCCCGTTTTCTAAATGATCCCGTTCTTTGTCGGTTAGCGTTGGATCGTCCATGGTCTTGCCACTTTCGGTCTTTCGCGGCTGCATAGATGGCATGTCGTCTGCAAAAACGATATCCATGTACTGGCCAACAAACTGACGTAACTCGGGCAGGTTGACGAATGCCGCCAATCGGTTTTGCACTTCGTATTCACCGGCAGCGGATAATTCAACGTCCTGCACCTCATCCATGTAGCTACCGAAGAAACCATCCCAGTGCTCAATACCTTGTTCTTTCATTTCCTCGGGCATCACATAGCGCATTTGCCCGTAGAGTTCTGACAATGTGTTAGTGATAACGGTGCCGGTAAACGTGTGGATGTTCCCGCCTTGGTTCTGAGACTGCACGTAACGCGTCATAAAGTTCAAGCCGATAGACTTGTCGTTGGATTTCGTGTTCAGCCCTTTCATGTTCATGCGGGTGCTGATAGGCGGCTTCTTGAATTCATGCACCTCATCAACGAGAACCATGTCAATGCCAAGCTCCTCGAACGGCACCGCGTTTTCCTTGGATGAGGAAATAGACTGCTTTTCGATATTGGCGATAATCAGCTGACGTTGCTTAACCAATGCCTTGGCAGTGGTATTTCGTAATTTTTTGATCTTGTCGTCATCATCAATGTCTTTCATCTCGAACTTATGATCGTCGCCATCTTCTAGTGCCGCTTGAATCTCCGCCTCTAGCACTTCGATGTCTTCAGCGGCCATTGCCATAAGCGTCTCTTGCTTAAAATTCATGGCAGGCACTAACGAGTGCGGTATAACGATGGCGTCCCAGTCATCATTGGCAATGCTTCGAAGCTCTTGCTCTACGACTTTCTTATCCAGCTTGTCGATGTACTTAACCCGCGCACCTGGATACATCATGCTTGTCTCATTGGCCAATGCACGACTGTTCGCGTTGTGGGCAATAATCAATGGCTTTTTGGCCAAACCATAACGACGGGACTCAATAGCGATACCGGCAATGGTGAACGACTTACCCGTGCCCACCTCATGTGCATTGATGCTGCGTCGATTAACAAGCGCTCGCCAGATCGCATCCTTTTGATGCTGCCGTAGGTCAAAGTCAGAATTGCCAAGCTTTAACGCCATGCCCGGCATTGTCAGGAACGATCCGTCATAACGTGGCGTTGCCATGTTGTTGCGGGTTTCGTTGTACACGGCCTCAAGATCTACTCGGCGGTTTGGATCGCTCCACAACCATTCGCCAAAGTCTTCCCGTATTTTAGAAATAGCAGCGTTGGCCGCAGCCGTTGCTACAGGGTCCGTGAATGTTCCATCACGATCCCTTTTCTTAATAGTGATCGTCTGATTGCGCATTGCATGCGTAACAAGGCGCGAGAACTTAACAGCAGGGTCATTCACACCGTAGTTAGCATTAGCCTGAGTCAAGCTGTTAACACCCTTGGGGTATTTCACCGTCCACGTTCCGCCTTTAAACGACACAGGGAACTGTTCGCTATCGGTTTCGTTGAGCATGTGCGCTATGTAATCGCTGTACACGTCCAATGGCACCCATGGCGCTCCTAGCTTGCCTTCGATCTGGTGATACGGGATGTCGGCTGGAATGACCTCTTTAAGTGCGTCAGCTGAGCGCTGTAAATTCGTAGCACCTTCTTCGATTGCGGCCAGTGTTTCACGGTACTTGCGTCGCACATCACCCGATAGGTACATGTCCGAAGGTTGTACTTGTCCGCTTGCAGTCTCGTACAGCGCGCCAGAACCTAACAGCTCTTTACGTGCAGCAGCTTCGGTAACGTTAGCGGCCTTGGCAATGTCAGCAATATCAGGGGCAATACTACTATTGCGCGCAATAACATAGGCATCGCTGATAGTCGGGTTTTCTAGCGTTGCGGTTGTACGAATAGTTGAACGCTGCATGATCGCGGCAGGCTTAATGTTGCCTTTGCTATCAACAGTCTCTAGGGCCAACAACACAGCACGATTAGGATCTTTAATTCGCTGCAGGTATTTAGCGCCAAAGCTTTCACGTATGTTGCCGTATTCCTTAACGTGGGCCTTATATGACTTGGCAAGCGCTTTTCGATGAGTGTTCGCACCGTCACGGTTGTTCGTCTCAGATTCAATCAACTGCTCGTAGTGCTTACGAATACCGATCAGCCCACGCAGTTCTGATTCACGCTGCTTTGTTACAGCGGCGCTCTTAACCTCGAACTTGGCTACTTCTTGTGCGGGTCTAGCCTGCTCGCCATAACTGACAATCAATTGGTCGTCTTGCACAGTAAGCGCACCCACACGCTCATCTGTCTGGTTCGTGATATAGCTAATGCGTTCCTTCGCATCATCCATAACATTCTCAGGCACCGATGCAATGGCCTTCTCTAATGCCTTTTGCATGTTGGCAGGGCGGGTGACAGTCATGCCAGGGCGACCAAACGTTGTTCCATGCCCATGGTCAAGCGTACCTAGTACGTTTTGCGGGTTGTCGATAAAGTATTGGTTCAAGCGAATCTGCTCGCCCGATGGTGTATCTACCTTGTCTGTGTTGATCCAGCTATCGCTAGTTAGCGCCTCGGCTGCATCACGTTTCTTCAAAACGATGATGTCAGTGACAACTGATGTACCCGCATACTCTTTGAACGCGCCCGAAGGTAATCGGAATGCTGTCACTAGCTCTGCCTTTTCAGACAAACGACGACGCACCGTAGTTTCTAGCTTGTCCATGGTACCCGTGCTGGTAATGCCAACCACTAAACCACCGGGGCGCGTTTGGTCCAATGCCTTTAAAAAGAAGTAGTCGTGTAGGAATGGCTTCTCTTTGAAATAGCGACGATCAGCAACCGGCGTATTCTCAAACGGCCAGTTACCGATAACAAGATCATAGAAGTTGTCAGGCGTGGCTGAATCGCGGTAGTTCTTTATGCTGACATTAGATTGCGGGAATAGATGTTGCGCAATAGCGCCCGTTGTTTGGTCCAGTTCAATGCCGGTGAGTGTCGAATTTTCACGGATCGACGCAGGCATCAATGAAAAGAAGTTACCAACACCCATTGCAGGCTCAAGAGTACGACCACCACGGAAACCCGCACGGTGCACAATGTCCCACATTGCCTTAACAGTTGGAGGATCGGTGTAATGACTGTTAGTTATTGAGCGTTGAGCGGACTCCCATGCCGACTGCCCCATGGTGTCTCGCAACCATTCGCCGCGCTTATCCCATTGCTCCTTATGCCGTGGTCGATCCCACGTACCTTGGAAGAGCTCTTGACCGAAACTACCCCAGCCTGTGTACGCAGCTAATACAGCTTGCTCAGCAGGCGTTGCTTGACGCTCTCTATCGGTTAGATTTTCGAGTAGTTCTAGCGCTGCACGGTTCTTGTCAAACCGTTTAACAGGGGTCCCACCCACAATGGATTTCGGATCTGTGAGAACGAAGTCAGGCACCGCAAGTGCCGTGGGTGTTGAATCGGCAATGGCTTCAGTAGCCTTGCTGGTTAATTCTGTTTTACCGCTTTCATCTGCGGTTGTGGGTGTTACTCCGTCATCAGTAGGTGCTGTCTCTCCGCTTTGCTTTCCGCGTCCAGACTTTGATTGTCCATCATTTCCTGTTCCAGCTTTAGCGTTAGCCGATACTCCGCTTGCAGTTCCAGTGTTCCGCTTGCTTGGAAGTGCGCTAGCATCTTCGGACGTGCTGTCCGCCACCGTTGTATCAGGTCTTCCACTTCGTCCGTCGTCGGCTCCAACAGTGGAGCTATCTCCGGGTGTTTCGCTTGCGTCTGCTCGATCAGCTTTTCCAACTGACTCGCTGTCTGTTCTGGAAACGGGTTGTCCATCTTCTTTCCTACTTAGCCATTCGGTACGCAGTTCACCTGATTTGCGCAATTTCCTAACCTTATCACCACCCACGACTTCAGTGAGCGCGTTTGCAAACTCGGTTATGTTCTTAGCGTTAGCGGCAGCAGCGTCAAAGTCTTCCGATAAAGAGCGTTTCTCTGTGACAGGTTCCGCCTCAGCTTCAGTTGTCTCAACTACTGGTGGCTGGTCAATATCGCTAGCAGACGTCATGCCTGCTTTCTCTTCTTCGGTCAGTTCAGGGTTGTACCGGATAGCCTCATACCAGCCACGCAAGTATGGCTTTATAGCGCCACCTAGATCATCAACCATCGCCGTGGTGTAGTCAGCGAACGAACGTGCGCCCGACTCAATGTGAAAGCCTGCCAGTGTAATACCAGCCTGCATCACTTCAGGGTCAACACCAGCATTCAGTTGGCCCAGCTTCGCCTTGAGTATGGCTCGAGCCGCCTCTGCCTTGTCAGCGGTAAAGACACGGTTAGAACCTCCCTTCGCTTTTTTGGCTGGCTTATCATCCTTCGCTGGCTTTGCCTTTGCTTGAGCTGACTTCTGATTTAGGGGGACAATCTGATCGGCAGAGAAGACTATGTATTGCGTCGCTGGCTTTTTGTCACCTTGGTCAACAACATTTTTAATGACAGCGCCGTCGTATCCAAGTTTTTCCGCAGCTTCTCTGACTCGGTTTATGGACATTTCCGATGTACGAGTGCCCACTGAATTTGTGTTGTTGGAAAAATCTAACGTTTCTCTCAATTTCACAAGGATCGGGTCTAGGTCTCCAGAATACCCATCCCTTATTTGCGTCAAATCAAAATGACGAGCGCCTTTGGCATCTATAACTACTGGGTTCTTAATGCCAAGATGAGCCTCTGCGATGGTCCCAACATCAAAGCCAACTAACTCATCTTCAGAATTCAGTACAGGTTCAGACGCATAGCTTTCGGCGACTTGCTTGGATTCTGCAAAAAACACGCCCTTATAAGGCAGATCAAACCCTTCTGGATCAGCCAATGGGCTACTGTCATAAGGCGCTTTAGAGCCGTGATAAACAGTAATAGGATCGCCGTTGCTGTCTACTATTTTGCTGCCTTTAAGCGCTCCTGCCAGCTCTTTCTTGGGCTTAACCTTCGGTTTAACAGCTCCCTTGATTTTACTAACGCCGTCGCTACCGGCTTCATACTCATTGCCCTTAGCATCTACCCAAACGTTTTCATCGTCCTCGTGCTCAACTACAGGTGTGCCGTCACTTAGCTCGTGAGTTGCTGTAAAGTCAGAATCTTCAACAACAGGAGTAGTGCTTGTGGGCGCGTCATTTTTTGTAGCGGGAATCGCTACCTTATTTTTATTGTCAACTGGCGCCTTGATCTTGCTGCCGATTGTCTCCTTAGCTTGGGTAGACGCCTTCTTTAAGTTGTTTGCTGGTAGATCTGTGTTGTTCTGGATAGCGCCGTCAATGTATGAATCTGAATCTGTGCCTATCGACGTCCCTCCGTCTCGCTCGTCTGTGACCACCAAGGCAGGCTTCGTATTAGAAGGCGAATTCACAGTAGTAGATTGATCTAGCGCTACCGGCTTCTTAGCTTCCTCAGACTTAACCCATTCCTTGAACTGCGCCATTGGCATTTCAGTGATAGCGCCTAAGCCCTTCCAATCTTTGGTGTAGTTCTCCAGGTACGCAGCCTTGGCAGTTTCCTGATCCTGATAACCAATCATCACCTTCGCTTCGTCATACTTCGAAGTCTTAGGGTCTACTTGGTCAACGATGTGTACCGACAATTCAGCATTCTGGGAGTCAGGACCGATAAACACGTCGACATGATCGCCATCAATCGCTTCAGATCCTTTCACGTAACCGTAGTGGCTGCGCATCTCCACTTCCCATGGACCGTCAGCACCAACACCTTTGCGCTTTGAGCCCTGTGGGTTTTCAATGGACACATCTAGGCCTTGAATCCTCGTGTGGCCTAGCTTGTAGTTGCCTGCCTCTTTCTGCGCCTCGGTAGGCTCAGGCCTGTCATTGAGCTCGCTGGTTGCCGCTTCATTGGCTTGCACGTCAAGATCGGTGTTAGCGCTAGGGGTGTCGCTGTCGCCAGCATTAGGACGCAACCCGAAGCCGGTTCCGATAGGTACAACGCCATAGCCTTTGCCCAGTTTCTTGAGCTGTCGTGCCGCGGCTTTCTCTGTCTTGTACGGGTTGCCGTCACCGGCCAGTAGGTCACCGTCCTGTCGCTCAAGCTTCGTTAGTCGTCGTTGCAGGGCCAGTTTGCGAGCGGTTGTTACCTTTGTGTGACCACCACCGTTGGAGAGTACCTGCTTGTGAAGTGCGTCCAACTCCGCGCGCGTTGACTCGGCGGTATCCGGTACGTTTGATTCGGCCAACTTAACGGCATCACCGCGCTGCGCTGGCTCACGATCAACCACTTTCTGATTTGTCGGCCGGTCTATCTCGCCTGTTTCAAGGTCAACCGATTGAGCTGGCTCTTGCGCTGGCTGTTCGGCCTTTGCCGTTGGCTTCTCGTTTGCCTTGCTTTCTGCCTTTGCACGTTGATCTAGTGCGGCTTGTGCTGCTTCACCTTGCGCCCGAATCTGCCCGAATCGGTCTGCAAGCTTCTTCATTGCATCTTGCGCTTCGGCAAACGCGTTGTCATCACCACGCTCGATGTCGTATTTCATCTGCTCACGAATCTCTTCATGAGCTTTGTGGACAGCGGCTTCAGCTTTGGCAACGGTTTCCTTTGGAGCTGTGAATATATCGGCGTTGGAGCTCTCGCCTTCGGCTATTTCAAGCTCGATCTTGTCCAGTGCTTCATTGGCGCGATTCACGCCAGCAAACTTATTACTTTCGGATATCGCACCTGGTACGCCTGTCATTCCACCAAGCAGAGCACCTGCAGCAATCGCATTGGTCAGCTCTTTGATGTCTTCGAGCGTAAACATGTCGAAATTTTCTTCGGCGTAGTCAACTGCCGCTTGCTCAAGCAGAGTTTGAACACCTTCCGTTGTGCCTTCCAAACCCATCTGTGTAAGCATGGACTTACCACCTCGGCCTAACTTCGCTTGTACTGTTTGTGCAAGCCCTTGCTTGACCGCCGAGGCCTCAATACCAACACGGCCAAAAATGCGCATTAACGGGATGGTGTCGACCATGCCAGCGATAGTGCCGGCTACCATTGCAGTGGCTCCGTGCATCTCCCCTGTGGCGTCGTACTGCGAACTTGCTATCTCGCCTGTGCTTGCTGCTACAGAAGCACCGGTGGCGCCCACGGTGGCGCCTGTCTTCATGGCGGTCTGAGTTGTTGCGCGGACCACTTGCTTTGCTGCATTTTGTGCGGCTTGCGCTGGGGCCATTCCTTTCTTAACCAAGTGCTCCGTGACGCGCTTGATTTTCTTTTCAAGAACCTTTCGGCTCGCCAGTTTAGCGGCTCCCGCTCCAACGGCTCCGCCGACGCCACCGGTAGCCGCAATCCCTGCGAGCGTAGGCAAATTGCTTCCGAGACTGAAAGCTGCCCAATCGAGCGCGTCAGACATGGATCTAACTTCGGTGACGTCCATGACGTCGCCTGCATGCTTGGAGGCTTGATACTGAGAGTCTTGAAATCCATCAATTCCCAAATTAGTAAGGCCGTCATTGCCAGTGACGTCCCCAATAGCAGCTGCCGCACCATATACAGTTCCCTTTAAGTTTTGCCCGCCAGCCGCTAGGCCGCGCGTGAAATTGCCACGCTCTTTGGCTTCCCCCTTGGCTCGTTTAACTCGCTCAGCTAGTGCCTGAACATCTTGAACCGGAAGTATTGAAGCCATTGATTATTGTGCCAGTGATTTTTCGATTTGTGATTGAACGACGCCGCGCATGTCTGTTGGATTAACAGGCCGTGTTGCGCTGGCCTCTCTGTCCGCAGCTTTCGCTAAGCTCTTTCGTTCTTTAGCCTTGTCGTAGTCAGCCTGCCTTGACGCCTGCCCCTTTAGCACTTGAATACGCTTATCGAACGCACCTTGAGAGCCGCCCCCCAGCAAGTCAGTCACCGCTTGCTCTAACTTCTTTTGGTCAAGCCCAGGGTGTATCGAGTTGTATTTCGATACGTGCAGGGGTACTTGCTCAGCAACGGCCTTCGCGTTGAAGTACGATGTTGTTGTTACCGCCAAGCTCTGCCCGCTATCCTCAGCGGCAAGACGAATAGCGCTAACATCCATCGGTGCCTCATCAATTGAAAAGCCAGGCATGTTCTGCGCGTTGAGCAACACAGCTTTGCTCAGTGGGTCTTCTTCATCGTAAGACTCCATCATGTCGTCTAAACGCTTCTTGGTAGACGCACCACCGGCACCACCTTTGCCGTCGCCTTTGATTTCGCCCATGATTTTCTGAGTCTGCGCAATCTTGTAGTTAATCTCCGCCGTCTGTTCTTGCTGGTCCAGTGACGGACCGCGAGGCATCATCGACTGACCGCCAGCACCCACATTTGCAACACTCAGAGCACCTTTCATGGCGTGTTCTTCGAGCATTGAGTAAGCCATTGCTTGATCTAACAGTTCTTGCTTCGACAATTCTGTAACGATAGGATCGGTTGATTCATCAGAGCCCATACCAAGCGTTGCAGGAACAACCTTGCCCGTCTCCTTGTTGCGCATCTCAACGGTGTAGTTGCCGCTCTTCTTGTTCTTAATCAACCGACCAGTAAGCTCAAGATTGCCACCGTCACGCCCAGAACTATTAAACGACGGTCCTAGTATTCGCTTGATGTGCTCGTGCGACTCAGGACTGTCTAAGGTTGTATTGCCCTGCATCAGCTCACCCACGAACGACTTGGTTGATACATTGTTAGGATCTATCAGGCTGTCCACGTCATAGCCGTATTCCTTTAGCTTGGTGAACTCTTGCACAAACCCTTCGTTGTTACCCGTTGCCAACAACTCGTTAGCGTTCATGACAATCGACCGCGCTTCGTTGTTGCGCTCTTCACGCTTGACGCCACGTAGCTGTGCCTCGCTAATTTGTTGCTGCGTGTACTGATTGGATGCTTGCATCTGTTTGATCTGTCGTTCAAACGGACGCATGGACACTTCGTGCTCTTGCTGACCTTGTTGGTACTTTTGCTGGCTTTGCTGAAACTCACGCTGTCCAGCCTGGTACTTACGATCTTCGGCGTGTTCCACTTGCTGTTGATCGAACAACGTATTGCGCTGATCGTTCGCCTGCATCTCGTTTTCAAAACGCTGATCGGCTTGACTGGCTAGCGTTTGCGTACGCTTACGTTGATCTATGCGATTAGCAATATCTAAAACGGAGCCAAATCCGTTTTGAAAGCCTGACGCTGCATTCATTCCGGCATTCGACATTAGAACAACCCTCCGAGTAGCATGATCCCGGCACCTACCGCTAAACCGGCAGGACCACCAGCCATCATCCCGACACTGACACCCATGCCCAATGCATTACCGGCAGTGGATGCCATGCGGCCCTTGTGCTGTTCTTCAAGAGATTTGTTTGCGTTGTTTCGGTTGTGCTCCGACTCTGACAAACGATCCAGCGTACCTAGCGCAGCACCCTTGTTGGTGCTTGCCATACTGAGTAACGACATAATTAACCTGCTAGTAGTGTCATTTCACGATCACGCATGTAATCGCTAGTGCTGTTTCGGGAACCGACAAGATCAGCTGATCTATTGACGGAGTTTTGCAACTGCTCACTACGCGCTGTACGACTATCGGTAGACATGCCAAAGCGACTACGCGTTAAATCGTTAGAGCCTTGTGCACGGTCATACGATTGATTAACCGCATCCGTAGCAAGCGCGTTGCCTTGGTCAAACAATTCACGACGCCGTGTTGGATCAAGCACCGCATCATTTGCTAACTGCTCGAAAGGCTGGTAGCTGTTTTGATAGTCGGCCCACTCTGCGCGAGTAAGATCCGCACGAACAGCTGACGCGCTTCGATTAACTTCTTCGGTCGAGCCGTCAGCGTTAGTCTGCGTTTGCGTCATCGACACGCTGGCAGGCGTTGCACTTGTGGGTGTCTCTTGGGCTGATAGAAACGTTGATAGATAACTCATGATCTTTCCTCGGCAGCATCTAGGTAGCCACTCTTCTTTGCGTACACACCAGCACCGGCACCCACTACTTGGCCTGCCAGATAGCTATTGCTTGCTGATCTGTTTTCAGCGTTTTGAGCGGTGTTTATAGCGCTGCTCTGCGCTCTTGATGCAAGCTGTGATTGCGAGTTGATTGCTTCGAGCTTTTCGCCTTGGCCCATACGCGCAACGTTCTGCTCGCCTTGGAGAACGGCGGTTTGCTGACCTAGCCCCATTTCTATCTCCGCGTTCGCAGACTCACCAGCAACACTTGAACGTGCATTGGTAACGCGATTCATTTGATTGGGGTCAATGCGTGTCATCGCGTCGCCAATAGCTGCACTGTTGGCGGTACGTGCATCAGTTACGTCGGTTCTAATGGAGCCATCGGAGTTTAATGGGCCGTTAGGATCAATCTCTAAGCGGCCATCTTCGCCGGGGCGAACACCAGTGGCTCGAGCCATGTATTCGTTTCGTGCGGGGATGCCTTCATCAACGAAAAACTGCCAAGAGTCACGCATCATTTCTGTCTGTGCGCGTTCTTCGTCTGTTTCTTCTACCTTCTGGGAGCTGCCGCCCATTTAAATATCTCTTACGTTAATACTCCAATGCCCATCATTGCTTGAATACACCGCCTTGAACCTACCTAACAACCGCGCCAAGCGTTCGTTGTCTGTCCTGAAAGCTATCTTGTTAACTTTGGCCAATATCGCTAGGTTTTTCAGTGTTTTTGGCAGCATGAAAGCGAGGTTCGATTTGCGTGAATACGCTAGATCAATCCATAAAACACCATCAGAGACACACACAACGAACATCCATTCGCGTTGATCGTTGTCAGTGAACACGACGTTCATGCGAGATTGGACGCGAGCCAATATTCCCTTGAAGTGCGTTCGAGTTTTGGGGGGCAGGGCTCGCATGATTTCGCCGCGATACTTCTTCAAGTGCTCAACGGCTGCATCAGGGGCGAGTATCTTCACCGCGTTGTTCGGCGGTCGGTGTTGGTGAATGCCTGCGCAGCACCCACGTTATCAGTGTTCTTCTTGTTTCCTTCCAGCGTGGCCACGCGCAAGGCTAGATTGTCTATCATCGCGTCTCGCTCTCGCAAAGCGTTTTCCAGCATCGTTAAGTAAGGGTGTAGTGCACTTGGAATATTAAAATCATGCGCTACGGGGTAGTGACGCCTCATGTCTGCCTGGCATCCATCGTCAGCATTACTCGAGTAAGAGTTTTCCCAGATTCGAGCCTTACCCGAATTTTTCTAGCTCTACCGCTCGGCTTTAACCGGGTAGGGCGGTGACTTCGTACTATCACCTCGTTGTTTGCCTTGCCTTCAGGTTTGATCGTGATCTTGATCGCGTTTGGCTCTGCCGGATACTCCTCGGCATCGACGTGAGCCACGCACAAGTTAGCAGCCCTTGGCACAACGATGTCGCCAGTCTCGTATATTGATACCAGCCGATCCCCACGATTGAACACGGCAAGCCCTGCAAGATCATCTGCATAGCAAACGTCGTTGTTCTCAGGATCACGCCAGAACCCAAGCTGCATTGACGACTCGCTCATGTCAAACGAGGTCACATCCTGATCGGCTAGGTTAAAGATGTACCCTATAGGATTGCCGTTCTGCGGGTTGCGGGTAGCTGCTAGCACACGACCTTCGTACATCTCACACTTAACTTCTGTCACCGTAACGTGATCCCGAAACGCTTCACGATCAATCCATGTATCGGTAATGATTCGCCCGCCATTGGCCGTGACTAGCGCGATGCCTTCGTTACAGAAGTAGATAACACCCTCATCGAGTATGCACATCGAATCAGGATCGTGGATTGGGTAACGGAATATACGCGTTGTCTCCTGCATTCCTTCAGGCGTATTGCCCATAAAGAAGTGCGCTTCACGGTTCGTCACTACAACGAATCCCGCGCTCGTCTTTTCCATGGCTATGATGGTGCCCTCGACGGATCTGTCATAGGCAACGGGCCATGCATGCATGTGATACGGCTCGTTAAAGTGAAGTGTATTGTCACTAGCCATCACCACCATGCCGTTATCAAGCTTTAGCAAATGCTTAATACCTGGTGGTGGTGGAGCCCAGCCAAGAGTAATCAACGGATCTAACGCAGTTTCAGGACTGTAGATAAACGAGTAGATAAACGGCGTCGCATTTAGCTGATCCATTGTCAGCAAGCGGTTTATACGCGTTATTCGCGGCGTCCCGGTAACAAGATCCTCAGGAATCTCTACTAGCGGTGACCCAACTTGAAAGAATCGACCGCTAATGGCTTGGTACACGCGTATGCCAACTACATCGGGGTTCAGTTCTTCATAGCCGATGGTCATGTTTACCCTCGTCACACCTCGTTCAAAAAACATAGACAAAGTGGGAACGCTCGGCTCGCTTTCCGCGCCGTATTGATCGACATACGTGTACAAAAACGTGGCCTCTTCATTGGCGTCTGTTAGAAAATTCTGTCCACCATTAACACCTGCGCCATAAGTTAACTCCACGCCGTCAATGGTTGCACTGCGTAGCGGCGGTATAGGTAGCGCTGCCGCATGCCCAAGCGTTGTCGTATCGGTCGGGTAACCAGCGTTGATCTGGTTCTTAGGTAGGTATTGAAGCGTATCGCCTTCGATGAAGTAAACACGGTTAGCAATCTCACCAATAATTGGGGAGCTCACGAAGTCTCGGTTATCGAACGTGCCCAGCAACACATCATCGTGCAGGTACAATGTTCGAAACGGCGTCATATCTGTTGTGGGCAACCTGTCAGAGCGAGCTCCACGGCGCAACGGAACTAAACCGAAGTGCCGACGATAACAGTTGTGTGCTTCTTCGGCGTATTCTGAGCTATTGAGCAGAGAGTGCGCCTGCCATCTCATCCCACGCAAGCCTAGATTAATCATGAGGCTCTGTATCGTCCTCGATGTCTACCTAGCTGCACTAAGCGTGACGACATGCGAAGACGCTCCACGGGTCGTTCGTGCTGCCAGTAGTCGATAGCTTCGGCAATGCCATCGTTAAACTTTTGCTCGTACACTGTTGTAGTTCGAAGGTTCTCGGACTCTTGGTCCTGCGACAACGTGGCGTAATGCATCGCGCCAGCAAGAATAGTTTCCCTGTAGTAGTCAAGCAGGGTAGGGTCGCAACGATATTCTGGCCGTGATGGGCGCAACACTGCATACACCTTGACCTCTAACGGCGCTGTGACCGCTGCCGTCAACACAATGCTGCTCGTGTCCGGACAGTGCCAAGTGATGGGTGGCAGAGCCTCATTGGTAAACCCGCGCAGCTCGGCCAGTGCAATATCTTCATCAGGCTTTAGCGGGTTGTTTACATAAAGATCAATAATTCGCCCAACGCGACCTAAATAGGTGGGCGGGGAATAACTCTTTTGACCTGGTACCAGCGTTAGCGTTTGCGTTTTGTCACGCCACCGCTCTGATCGCCTGAAAAATTCACTTGCAGCTTCGTTTAAAAATTGAGGGCCGTTAGTCCTAGCTGACGGCATGCGCACACTGAGAGTGTCCATCAGACTGCCGGGGTCTACATTTTCAAATTCATCACTTGAACAACTCATCTGCGCTCACTTTTTGGTGCAAACATAGCCCGCAACGGGTTCTGGCTCATGTCGACGGTTGCCTTGTTGTTTAATCCGCGCTCGAACAGCTCTTGATACAGCGTTTGAATAGGTCCGCTCGTGTCTTCCACGTTGCGTAACCGGCGTTGTGCGTAGTCAAGTATCTGAGGCAGGTACAGTCCATCTATCGGGACATTGCCACTGGAGTTGTCCAGATCCATAGGCACGATTGAGCAAATTGCATTCAACTTTGTATTGGGAGCGTCGGCATCACTAATGCCTGCGTCGATGTAAACCCGACGAGGATTGCGCTCGGACCATACAAAATTGGACGCCTTCTTCGCTGTGTCGTCCGTACACTGCCAGCATTTGTTGGCATCGACTGCCTGCTGCAACGTGTGGTCGGACAAAGCAGAGCAAGAGCCGTCTGCATAATTGATTGTGTGTATCTCAAGCAACCGCGAGGCCTCATCAGGCAGCTTGAATGCTTTCTCTGTTACGTCATACGCCATCTCTACAGGCGTAGCGAATTCATAGGGAACCAAGCTCCCTAGTGCGATAATCGCCTCGTTGATTGCACGAATGCGCATTGGCTGGTCCCACGTTTGATCGTCGGAGTCAGCCAATGCGCTCTGCAATACAGCGTCAATTGCTGTATAGGCAATCATCGTTTACGTGCCAGTGTAGACAGCTTTTAAAACGATCTGAAAAGACTGTGCATCTGCAACAGTACCCTTCACCGTCGCAATAAGATCATGAATACATGACGCGTTAACGTCATCAACATTGGTTCCATCCATTGCATACGGCATGAGCAGTAACTCAGTACCACCAGCTGGGGATGCCGCCGTTAGATCAAAATCAGTTGCGAATGCTTGCGGAAAAAACTCACCCGTTAAGCGGTTACGGTAGCCGATGTCAACAAGCAAGCCTGCTACAGCTTTGTTGTGCACTGTCATGCCGTAGTAAACGGTTTTTTGTGGCTGCAAATTAACGAGGCCGAGAATACTGCCCGGAATATCACCCGCCGATGTGAGCACAGTAACGCGATGCAACGATAAGTTGCCGTGTTCTGCACGATGGACGGGGTTGCGGTACGACGCGTTTTCGCGGTTCATATGTACGTTTCCTTAAATTATTTGATGGAACTCCGCTGACCTTTGCAGATCAGCGAAGCCGATTACCTACTACCGCTTAGTAGTAAGTAGGTCGTGGAGCGCCAGTTACCGCAGTATCAAGAGTGATAGTGCCGTAGTCGTAGTTCCAGCCTTGACGATTCTGGAAACGAACCTTCTTGAGTCCCGCCATCCACTTGATGGACTGACGAGTCTTGTCGCCGTGGTCATGTTCTTCCTTGTGCATACCAAACGTTCGACCTGGAGCCGTAGCACCGATAGCCATGCCTAGCGCCTGAGCACCCACAAGAATGGCTCGATCAACCGTTACACCGGCAGGCACTACCTGATAGCTGACACTTGCTGCTGCGTCGTTGTTGCTCACAGGAACAGAGTCACCTTCGTACCAACGGATTGGGCAGAAATACTCACAAACGTAGATGTTCTCTACCATGAAGCCTGAGCTGTTAAATAACGGATGGTTAAACCCATTGACTCGTGACTTTGCGTTTTGAATCCACTCCATGTAGCGCGTAGAAGTACGCTTGAAGTCAGCCATCTGACGAGCAGTGACAAACATGAAGTAAAACGGATCTGACTCAGCCTGTGTCTTTTGCATCTTCAGTGAAGACGCTCGTGGAGGGCTGGACATTTCCTTGATTTCAAGCGCAACACGCTCAATCGTCTCTTCATCGAGCAACGTTGCCGTTGTCAATTCAGTTGTGACAGAGCCGTCGATAGAGTCCGCGCCACCGGCATAGAAATGTCGGTTATACGTGGGTGCTAGCAACGGATTAACGTAAGTAGGTGCAAGTTCTGCATCTGCCTGCGTATCAGTTGGCTCCATTGGTGGCAGGATCATGTCGTCCGCCATGTACTTACCACGCGCACCGGCAAGGTGATACCACATCAACTCGGATTTCAAGCGAGGGTAGTAGTCCTTTAGCTCTGCCGTTCCCAGCTTCACTAAATTGTACGTTCTGCGCTGTTGATCCATTGAACCACCAGACCCAACCGCTTTGCGGTAGAGCCCGATCTTGATCTGGTACGTGGAGCGCGTTGACATCTCTTCCTTACCTTCGAGATAGTCATTGTCCATAGTAGGACGACCATTCAACCGGTGCGTAAGTGACATCTCAACGGTGTCGCCGCCTGTGCTCTTACTCAAATCACGAATAAGCGTTACAGGTGCACCGCGATTCGTTTGTGCCTTGCCTTCCTTGTTAGCGATAACCGACTTGGCATCACCCATCAAGAAGTTGATAGCTTTGTTGTGAAAGCTGGAACGCTCAATACGGCTTACTTCTGCAAAAAGCAGATTGGAGGCGCGTACTTGATTGTCACCGGCTGTAGTGCCCTGTGTTCCTGAAACTGACATTTTCCTATTCCTCTAGCGGGATAGAGCTTTGTTGTTTAGCCCCAACCTGCTGCTTCGTAGACGTCATCTGCGAGCTCGGAATCGTTAAGCATAGCGTCAACGGCTTTTACATCATCCATTGCGCCGAGCGCTTCGATTCGAGACGACATGCGTCCTTTGCCGGGTACATCGTTAAGGTTCTTAGGTGCGGAACTACTGCCCTGCTGTGCTTCTGGGTTTCCCCCAGCACCGACAATGATTCGCCGCTCTGTCTCCGTAACGATACGAGTGAATCGCTCACTAGCTGATTCGTTTTGCACCGCTGGTAGCTCACCGTCTATCTTTACAAACATGTCCCACGGCTTTTGCTTGCCTTCGTGGTTAGTCTCTTTGCCTTCCTTTGCCATCATCATCCAACCGTAAACGGTTGTGTTTTCAATGATTGCCGTATCCACCTCATCATCGGTATACATTGATTCTTGGGCGGTGTTTGTATCGCTATCTACGTTCGGCGCTTGTCTTTTAATTTCAATTTCACGCTGTAAGCGCTGATTGGTTGCCTCTTCAACACCCACCTTGTCAACCAGCTCTTGAAAAGCCTCCGTTGTCATAGGTTGTAATTGCGTCTGACCTCTGAGCTCGACGCCTTCTGCGGCTGACTCGAATTCGTAGGCTTTCTGCTTGGCTGTTGATTCAGCTAGATCAGCACGTAACTGCGCATTTTCTGCATTTAGTTTTCTCGCTTCTCTGCGAGCTGTAGACAAAGCCGCTACAGGTACTCGATAATCTCTGCCCAACGCTAACTCTGAATCCGCTTCAGTAGTTCCGTCGTCTTTACTGGCCTCACCATTCGAGCTACTTGCAGTCTCAGTTGCAGCATCGCTGTCCTGCTTGACTGGTTGTTCAGATTCGCCAACCTGCCCAACTTCACTTGATTCGTCAGCTTCCCCGCCACCGTCGCTTTGGGTACTAACCACTAATTCATCTTCGGCATTCATATCCGCCTCTAGTTCGAGGTGTTCCTGCGCTAACCATTCATCGCTTCCGACTTCATGGTCATTTGTAGATTGCTGTTGTGACATTTGGTGTAACTTCCTTTGGGTAATCGTCTCAGTAATGAGCGGGCTGGTAACCCACAGCGAGGGGATGTGTAAACATCAAATGTCAGTATGCTGTGATTTTTTGCCTACATTTGAGCTAGCATGCTTCGTGAGATACGTAGGTAAGAATCAATGCACTTACGGCAAGTTCCAGAAGACCTATTGGCGCGACGACGATATGACTACTGAAGAATCCAAGTGGGTACTCAAGCTTTACAATCAAAAGCAAGCCACTAGAAAGTGGGGGATAAGCGGACTCGCCTACAGTCGTGGCGCAAAGTCAGGCTTTATGAATAACGTTCGCGCACCGCAGTTTGTTAGAAAAGGTGTAATCAGCCTGGTAACTGAGCCTGAAATAGAAGCGTACTTCGAGCGCGTTAAACAATTCGAGAATACATACCTTACGTTCGAGGATCTTGGCCGTAAGCTTCAGTGGGACCACTACAACAAAGTGTCAGGACGCTTGAACGGCCGCAAGCTTATGCTTGTACACGGCCACTACTTAAACGTGCGACCACCACCGGCTTACTTTTTCATCAACAACCGCAAGAAACACTTTCACACGGTCGATGTAAAGATCATGTGCGACGCTGTTGATAAACGCATTGCAAACAAGCTTAGCGCTGCCGATGGCTTTGATCGTGATACAGGTTTATGGCTTCCGCGATACCTTATGCCAATGGATGAGGAGTATGAATCACAGTACAAGCCTGAGACTAAGCGGCTAATCGCAAGCTGGCCTGATCGGCGACTGCACGACGAGCTTCATCAAGAGCAGCTGTCTTTTCATCATCTTCTTTGAGTATCGCGTCAACTTCCGCGTCTAACTTGCTCGACTGTTCCTGCACCGCACCGACCTTTAACGCCTCTGCTTCAGCTGCTATTTTTGCAGCGTTAGCCTCATCAAGCATTACCTTTGCCATACGCTCGCGACTCACGAGCTCTTGCTCACGCTGCTGCGCCTTTTGATTCGACTCAGCAATCTGTTGCTCTTCTTCTTCGCTGTTACCGCGACCACGACGACGATTGATCCCTTCCAGTAACTCCATACGTTTAGGCATGTCACTGTTCTCGACGATCATCGGTAGCAATTCCTCTTGCACTTCAGGGCTGGATACCTGGTACATGCTCATCATCTGCTGCTGTGTTTGTGCGCGATAACCCTCCGAGCTCTTAGCTTCGGCCAGCACTACCTGCATACGCGCCATTGGCAACGAGTTAGTTATCTTGCCATCTTCGTCTTTGCCATTGAGCACGATCTGTTTCTTTTGCTGTCCGGTTTCGCCTTTAATCGAAACAACCTTTTCCTTTGCCCCAATATCCTCAAGCAAGTGTGCCAGCACCAAGCGACCTAGCAGTGTGCGTGACATTTGGTATGCAGAGTTGAACTCTGCCAAGGTAGCGGCCGACATTTCAGCAAGCGATTGAATCGCAACACCTGACTTTTGCTCAACATCACGGCCTGAGAACGAGTAGCTGATACCCGAAGCAATACGCACCTCTTCGCGGGACGAATTCTTAATATCAACTAAGCGCTGTATTTCTTGGTGGTAAGTGATGATGTCAACGTTAGCACCGCGCTTTTTCTTCAGATAGCCGCTAGCGCTGTTCGCTTCAATCATTACCTCTTGATCGCTGTATTTACGCGTATCGAAAGCATCATCGTCAGCAATAACAAGCTTACTGTTAAGCAGGTGATGTATACGCACATTGGCGTCGTTGTAAGAGTCTTGCGGCGATATCATGTCTTCAACTAAGCCATAGAGGCGTCGAGTGTCATCATTCATATAACCGCGAAACATAATGTTCGGGAATTCATTGTGTGGGTGTGGGCTACGCTCATCACTCAAGCACGTCGGGCCTAAATACCACGCGCAACGCATGATCCTGATCCGCTCCGTCTTTACGTGTGCCTCAGCTGACATGTGCGCAATGACGTGATTGATGTCCGACTTGTTGTATTCCTGTACCTGACCTGATTCCCAGTAGATAAGCTCTACTTCTTCATAGGTCCGGTAATAAACTTCATAGACCGCAACCGTTGCTTCGTCGCCATCCAAGTACAGCTCTTGCATGTAGTGAGATATGTTGATCCCATCTGCTGTGCTGTCAGCCGCAGCGGAGTAACCCGGCTGGCCGGACTCTAAAATGTCCCATTCGCCTGTATTTATAGAGCCAAACGTGTCTTTGATTAGCTTTTTGTGCTCTGGAAACAGATCTTCTGCATCGCCTAGAGTCTTGTAGTGACGTAGCGCCTGCCAGTGGCAATCCTTTGCATCTTTACGAATGCTGCTCTGGTCGAATAGAAAATCCTTACTCGGGAACACATCTATCTTGTACTTGTAGCCTAACGGGTCAGTGTTCTTTCCAAAGCGAAGGATACCTAGACCACCGATTGCTTGGTGCTTGTACGATTCAGAGCAATGCTCATTAGCATCAACCATACGCATGACTTCATTGAGCTCTACGTTCAGAGCCTCCGCCATATCCGCGCTTTCTTCGTCATCAGCACGTAGCACCCAATCAACTCGCCGCTGTTCTTCGGCGCCCAACACTGAATTGATAGCATCACGAATCAGGTTAGTCGTTAACCCTTGCATTGCGTGAAGTTCGCGATATTCCCTTATCGCGTCCGTGTCCTGCTCACCATGATAGTACCGCCGAGCCTTCTCGCGCTCAGTCTCATCATTGCGCTGTAATCCTGCTGACTGCAGTACCTTGCGCAATTGGGGCGATACCTTATGGCTTCCAGTCACCTATCAATGCTCCGTTTTATTAACCGCGAATGATGTAGAAGTTATTCGTGCCATCTCTAGTGGCTGTAAGCCGCCGCTCAACAGTGGTTTCTTTGATCGTGGACTCAACCGGCTGGAAGTTTTCATCCGCTTCAGCTAGAAACGTCATAACCATGCCTACACTGCCTCGCTTAGCGTTGCTACAGACAGGCAATGCAAAAAGAAACATGTTCCCAACACGCGCACCGCTGACTGGCATGCAATCGCCACTACCAATAGCCTTTTTCAAACGGTTTAATGTGCGACCTGCCTTGTCCGCCGCTTCAGCCTTGCCTTGGTATCGAGTAAGCATAGATCGCAGCTCTTGCGCCTCTGCATTTAAGCGCTGCACGATAGTAATGCGTTCGATCAGCTCTTTACGAAGCACTTCAACATCATCGCTTAGCTCGTCTGGATTGATATTTAGATTGCGACCGGGGCCAAGCGCTTCCAGACCTTTATCAATCTCACGCTCTAAACGCGCAGCGGGTGTGTCTTCACCGCCGGATTCAAGCAACTCTTGAGCCGCACGTTTTTCACGCGCCTTGTCCTGGGCTGTTTGCTCTACATCTGTTTTTGCATCAGTAGTCGGCGCTGAGTCAACTACAGGCGCAGGCGGCGAATCATCTTGCTTTGTCTTGCTTCTGCTGCCTCTACGCCCTTGTTGCGGCTTCGGCATTTCATCAACTACAGGTGCGTTAGCACCGTCATCACCCGATTCATTGCCGCTATCGTCACCTGGTACTGGTGGAATATCACCTTCACCGCTATTCGTTTGTGCTTTAGTTGTATCGGGTTGCTCTGCCATGCGTAGTTACTCTGTGTGTGGGTAAAATTTCTAGGATTGTGTTGTATCACAGCTAAAACGTGATATTTCGCTAGCCATAGAACACGACGCAGTTCTTCCGGTACATGTAAAACGAATGTACGTTTCGAGCGTGTGCGAGCAAATGAGTGTGGTAACGTTACTGTTCTAGCAGCCAGTGGTGGGAACCTAATCTTTGCTGCTAGAGTTCTCCAAGTGGTGATTCCCCAAGCAACGTTGTATGACACCCTTCGTTGCTTGGGTTTTTAATGAGTCGGCCTTCTTGCACGACCTCTGCTACCTTTCCCTTGCCTTACTCGCTCCGCTAAGTGGTGCGATATATCAATAGAAACATCAGCCTCCCCAGAACCACCCAAGCCATTCTCCAACGCTTCGCAGATATGTGACCATTGGTTTTTCTCTGGCATACGTGCAAATTTTGGCTCGCCTGCAACCTGCAACTGTCGATAGCACCACTTACCGTTAAGCCCGGCACGTAGCATGTGGCAACGCTTGTGCACAACAATGCGTGGCCAGCCATTGCCTGCAAATTCACGCAGTGGCTTATTCAATGCGATACGTCGACGTATCAAGTCTTTGTTGGGCACAGGAGAAGGGCGCACATCAAAGCCTTCAAATCTAAGTAGATCATTCGCTGATTGTTCGTTCTGCGATGATTCCGTTAAGTGCATGCCAGCCGGATCATCCCAGCCCACTACATCTGACGCTCTAATGCCGTATGCCTGTATTAAATACAAACGCAGCTCCTGACCAAACCGTGTAGCCGACATGTTCTCTGTCGTCAGCTCATCAAACACACGGTACCCACCATTCACTATCTGGTAGATAGCTGCTGCTGGTGTTCTCCCATAATCCACGCCGATATAGACAGGCAGAGACGGTATGTAATCGAAGTCCTCTCGTGCATGAACGTGGTCAAGGTACTCAGGATGAACCGGCACACCGTCACTGACGAAGCCATACTCATTCCCCAGATTGACACGTATCCAGCCTTCATCACGGTTTGTGATCTGTCCCGAGTAGTAATCACCTGACAGGTTGTTGATGTTCTCAGCCCTTGGATTTGGAATCCAACGACCGTGCGCATCGAGTATTACTCCACCAGGCTGTCTAAACATTGCCCAGTCAAGCCGTTCCGCCGCGCTAGGGTCTTCTATCAAGTGATGAATCCAATGTGAGTCATCAGGTGAGTTAGTATCCATTACAGATCCACGCCAGTACCTTGCTAACTCAGGATTCCTGCCGATCATTGGCATGTCATTGTGCGCTGGGAATCGTCCGACTCGACCAAGCGCCATGTCAACAATAGATTTGCGTAGCTCTTTTGCTTCAGAGCACCAAACACCAGTAAGCTGGTATCCACGCAGCTTCTTAGTTGAACTCTCCATATCCAATGGGAGAAAGATCATCTCAGCCTCAACCGGCGTACCATCTGAGTTGTCAAACTCAAGATAGTGCGTCATTGGGCTTTTCTGGTTGAACCTACCCAACGATTGCGGTATGAATTCAAACCAGTCACGCATTGTAGTACCGAGCAAATCATTCTCAGTATTACGAATAGTCAGCCAACGTGATCGACGTACACCACGCTTATCTAGCGGCTGTTCACATATCGCATCAAATATCTTATGGATGCTACAGATTGTCTTGCCGGACCCAAGCGGTCCGACACAGACATTGTTACGCGCCCAACTGTAATAATAATCCTCTAAAACATCGCCATCAGGGGCGAAGTCATAGAAATGATTGTTCCCACTAAGAAAGTTTTGACCGCGTAAATGCACACATTTCTACTCTTGCAAAACCAGCTTATAGCTTTCGTGTAATTCACGAAATGAAAGCAAAAACGGCACTCCGAAACCGTCAGTCATTGTTGGTCTCACGTAAAAATTACCGACGACTTTGCCTTTGCAGTCAGGGATTGAAACCTCGCCGCCGCCTTTTAGCGTGTACATTCCATTCGTGAGCGCAAATGCAGGGTGTATAAGCCCTCCCCATATGCCTGCTGCACTCACAATCTCATCAGCATAAACATACCTTGAATACCCTCGCGCTTTGCTGTTAATTGGAAGGTGGCTAGCACGCTTATACAGCTGCATCGTTTTTGTTTCATCGTTGCAAAACAATCCCAGCGGGCACTCTTTTACTTCATCTTCCTGACTAACTTCTTTCTCACCCATATAGTGACCGCGCAGCTCAATCTTATTACCAGCACTATCAACCGAAAGGCTCTCCTCATTCCGCAAAGAACGAAAGCATTCCCGTGTCTTAACTCCGCGACCGTGATCAATCAACAACTCACTATCCGTTGGCTTCAAATTGTCTATGGAGTCATTCGGCTCAAGCCCTAGAATCTCGCTCCAGTCACCATTAAGACGGGCGTCTACCATGGTTTTATTGAGCCGGACAGCTTGCTTCGCCTTGTCAATCTCACCTACAAATTCATAAGCCTCTTCAAACTCTTCAACGCTCCAGTCTTGAAAGATTTCATTGCCAGCGCGATCGTTACCCGTTACGAATATACGTCCAACTAATTTGTAATCGCGCAGAGTCAATGTTTCCCAGCGCCCATTATTCAGAAGTACCCTATGACCATTCAGTGCACGCGGTCTCTCACGAACAATACGATCCGCATACACCCACGTTGAAGGCGGCTGTTCCTGCTCTGGTCGCACATAGCCATCTCTCAATTGAAAAAAGCCCATGCCTTTAACATTGCGGCGTTTAAACGCTTCTCTTGGGTCAAACTCAAAATTACCTAAGAGCATATTTTCCCAGCCAGCATCGCGAGGCATGCTGGCAAGCGTGCGGTGGTACTGTTCGACTGCTTCTGGCCATTTATTCACGAACAGCGGATCATAGAATTCATTACCGTTTTCACCTGCTATCTCACCCACGCCATCACCCCAATCATCAACAATCAACGAATTACCTTTCTCAAAAGGCTCCGCAGGACTGAACGATTCATAACCATCCTCATACAGTACGAAGTAACCACCAGCTACAGGCGAGTGCTTCACCATGTAGTCACCTGCCACAAGAACTATTAGGTACTCTCCATTTGCAAGCGCAAGGGTCAGGTAGTTGCTATCCATAGGCAAGTCTGAATTTTTGGGATCAATATTTACAATCTTTGCTGCCTTTATAACCTTGTGGCTTTGGTACTGATCTAGCCGATCCTCCCACGGCACAACGCGCTCATTTATATCAATCTCTGATGCCGTTCCCACCGCATTGCCATCGCTAGCTTCCGGCTTAAACCCCTGTCTGAATAGAAACTCTTTTATTCGGTCGTATTTGTACTGCGGCGTGATCATTGCGGCTGATACTTTATTAAAACTGCAAAACATATGAGCGCCGTCTTGCTTGTTTCCCAACCGGGCCTGCACAACTAGATTGTCATTAACAACCGTCACTGAGCAGTTGTACATTGACAGAGTATTACTCTCTCCCTGATACACAAGCTCATTGAGCTCATCTTCAGTAAACGTTTTCTTATATGCCATCTTGTTTCGGTTCCTCTCTTAGAGCTAATGAAAACAAATCCATAATACGCTCTTGTTCTGACTCCGAGACCGATTCCAGACTATTGAGTAAGCTCATCAGTGATCTAATTTTAGCGGCATCCTCGTCCTCATCCATGGCATGCGCTCTAAACACAACGGGACGACGCACCTCTGCCTCAATCTTGTGCGCAGCAAGTTTAGGTATAAGTCTATCCAACAACGCTTGATACGCTGCACGACGCTCACTGATCGGTATCTGTATCATCCCGGTGCCTGAACACTCAGGGCATAGCATCATCTTTCGTGACGCGCTAGCGGCCTCTAACAGCAATATGTCTTCAAACTGCAAAAAGATCAGGAAGGCGTACTCACTTACCTTGTTGTTGTCATCACATCTCGAGCATTCCACCTGGTTCATTCCAATGAATGCCAAGCCATCAGTTGGACTGCACCCCAGCTCACCAAGTCTACGCTCAAGCATTTGCTTGCTCATAGACTTGCCTCGTGTGCGTGTCTTTCCTACGTCTGATTCGTAGTTGTCAGGCTTACTCAAGACGATTCTCACTCACAGTTACAGCTCCGTCTGTGAATGAGAAACTAGGTCCACTTAATTCCTTGCCTTCCTTGTCGCCTTCGCCAATGCCATTGACATCATCAGAGCAAATGTTCCGATTTGCTTGTTTTTTGCCCAAAAAAATAGGCTCTTCGGGCCAAAGCTCGAATCCATAGCAATTTTCACTATGACTCATTACGCTTAACCTCAATTCGATGACCCACATACGGCCTTGCCTCACTCGCCGGTTGCACCGGCTCGCCTGTGACTTCTGGCACGTACACATCCTGCTCTGCATCCAAGTCAACATCGACACGTTTACGCATCTGCTTGCGCTCTGCATCAATCCTTGTTGGATTCACATTCATCGACTTATCAAGCCTTTTACGCGCTGCTGCGCTCGTTCTTACCACCGGAACACCACGCCGTTTCTTTTCAGAGCTCTCTCGTGCTCCATTTGGACGCAGAAAATCAGTAATACTGTCGATTACATTAGTAGCCGGCTCTCCTGCCGCTATCTTCTCGCTGCTTCGCCTGTAGCCATATATCGCAAACGATGCCGTTGTAAGCGTCGTCAGCATCGCTCCAACGCCTAGCCAGATACCATAGAACTCCAACGCTGAAGCTTGCGTAGGCCACGTCTTGCCACGAGCTACGCCAGCAAAGAAGCCGAAGACAAACATCGTGATTGTTGACGCAAAGTAGTAATAAAGCAGGTTTCGCAGCATGTACATCCAATCTGGACGCCATGAACGTTGCTTCTGTGTGCCGTTGACTTCAGCATTCCTCGTTTCAATGCTCCCAGCGAGCTCAGTCTTTGCTAACGCGCCTGAAATCTCCCTGGCTAACTTCTCTGCTGCATTGTCATCGCGTACGAACTGCTTCACAGACTTCAGAACGTCGGGAAACGCTTGTCTCGCGTACTTAGTCAGCATTCTTGTTGCTATTGCGCCAGCGATGCTCATGTGAACTTAACCTCATTAACCGCTCTGTAGCGTCTGCTATGTACATCAAAGTGCACGAAGTTCATGTTGGGGTACAAGATCACGCCATAACGATCAGGCCAACGTTTGTCAAAGTAGTCATACAACTGAGCTGCTTTGTAATAGCCGTGATACAAGTCTGCTGCGTTGCCTGTTGGATGTTTGGAGAACACGGAGCCACCACGCATTTCATTCCAGTTCGGGAATTCGCTGTTGCCGTTGCAGCGAAAGCCACCTAGCTCCGTCAGGTGCAAAGGTGTTGCGCCTAAGTCGCTTCGCGCTATCTCAAGACACGTAAGCAATCGAAAACTAGCGCAAACACGGCCACAACCGCAGCGACACGTAAACTCATGCTCTGAATAGTGCTCACTGAGCATGCCCGGGTCTTCGGGCAGAGCGAGCATCATGGCTGCTTTTTATCTATGTCATAGATCGTACACATCATGTGCAACGCTTCTATCTGCGCTTCTAGCGGGGGAGTAGCGCAATCATCTTCCGCAAAACACCAGACGTTGAAACCGTACTGATTGATTTCGTAGAACCCAGTGTCAGAGACAGGGGCAGGGGCGCGAGTAGCGCAGCTAGTAGATAACGCTGCCATTGCAGCAATGATGAGTATTCGCATACGCAGAGCGTAGTACAGACGCATGATGGTGAACTTGAATTACTAAACCGAGAACCTTCCTGTCACGCACAAAAAAGGCCCGACTAGCGGACCTTCTAAGTGATTCAACCCTTTAAAGGTTTATCAATGCAACATTGACGTGTATTCCCTTCGGCGCATGAACTGAACCCCCGACCAATGCTCACGAAACAATTCAAGCATTTTACCTGGTGCCACTGATAGCGCTAATTCGCCAAACGTCGACCTTGCCAGTAAGTCTAAACCTCCCGACACGTACTTGAGGGTTTGCGCCAGCGCTCGCTGGGGCCAGCAAAAGCATGCTGTGTAAAGAAAGCTAAGTAAACTATATAATCCTTTCATTGTCATTGCCTGTAGTAGTGAATTGATTACTGCAACAACAATCTATCACTTGACGATTAGCAGCATCCTACCTTTTGACACGTCAAAGCTTTCCACTTCTAGCTGGGCATTTATGAGCGACTGGGCAAGCCAAGTAATTCGGCTGTTTCCATCTGCTCAATTCTGTTGATTTTTTCTGATCGAATCATCTCGGCAACAATTTCCTTTACGTCGCTGGATAATATGTAGTGTTGCGTATCACCAATGACGAAAATGATATCGCCACCGAAGTCACCATCATGTATTGCGTGATTGCCGCTAGAAAGTTTTGTTGTGTGTGACATAGCTAGATTCGGGGGGTTATGAAGGCTCACGCCATACATGATTGCTGGCTGATTCAATTGAGCTGATTAAAGCCCACTCTGGATTTTCGACATCTGTATTTGTGCGTTGATATTTCAGCTGCACAAAGTCAACAACTTCAGTCAGGCCGCCTTCGTCGCTTTCCTCGCAATCGAAGGCTTTGACTCCGGTATCAGTTGCTTGATAAATAGCCATCTTGCCGGGGTAGTCATCGAAGCAATTGTTCCACGCGTCATCCAGGCAGTCTTCAGGCTCTCTGAATCTGAAGTCCTCGCCATTACTTGAATAAACTAATTCGCCTTGCATGCGTTTCTCCTTCTGGGGGTATGTGATTAGTCGGCGTAACCGCGATAACGGTTCGGTGGGGGAGCGTCTTCAAGCAAGCGTTTGCCTTGCCGTCTATTGTGTTTGGCAGTGGCCTGTTTGCACCACTTAACATGGCTGCGAGTCAGCCCAACAAACCTACGCCACTTGCCTTGTACTTGCATGTTCGGTGCGCTCATGATGTTTATTCTCGGGGGGTATACGTGCGTAAATTACTGGATTAATTACCCGCGTTTAAACGACGTGGGTAATGGGGGTATGTGAGTGGTTAGTGCCAGTACAGCAAAACGCGCGAATCAGGAGGCAGCATTGACACGAAGGCTCCAGCCGGACACGTCATGCCTATCTGCGTTAATTCGCTAGCCGAGACGTGCTCGATTCTTTCCCCGTATGAGTCTTCAAGGGTAGGGCCGTACCCCAAATCACCTTCTTCGTTTTGCCACCTGTAAGTGCTTATTGGCTTGTATATTTTCACGCCTTCGATTTCATTGATTGCGTCGAATTTTTCAAAGTCACGAACGCGCACCATTTCTTGGGCGCAAATGAAATTACCCATTACAGGCATTAAAGTTAGGTCTACTGGCATCGGCTTTCCTGTCTCCGTTGTTGGGCGGGGTATGTGTTCAGTCTTGCTGAACGGGTTTTAAATCGGTTATTGATATGCAGGCAATCCAGATATCAAGCGTGCCGTACACAGCTAGTATGGCGATCCTGTAGGTGCTGCCAAACGTCGTGCCATGCTGCCTTTTAAACTTCCACACAGTGCCGCGCATTCGATTCTTCTTCCCATAGCCTTTGCTGATAACGACTTCGCGGCCAACAGTGCATGTGCCGGTATTCCAGCGCGGCCCGTACTCCCGCAACTCTTCTGTTTTCTCACCGCGTTCAAAGGCTTCGTAATACTCAGTCTTTAACGGTATAAACAGTGGTTTTTTGCTTGTCATGCTGTTTTCTGATCCCATGCCTTGTATCCGCATCGGGTGTCGGGGCAGTACCACTGCGAAGGATGAGCGCTGCCCGACAAGCACGAGAGTTCGTGTTTTTTGCATTTTGGGCAAGAATCAATAAGACTGACTGTGTCTTTGCTAGCGCTCTCGCTTCTCGCTCTCTCTGAGTAATAACCCATAATATTCTCGGGGGTCAATGTTCTGCTATCCAGTGGGTTCCGTCCCGTACGACATTGATCGGAACAATGTTAGATATTCGGTGCGTCATCTCTTCGTCGCCTAGTTCGTTAGCGACGTGCTCGTCAGGAATGGCATCGCCTCGGTAAATAGTGACACGTTCGCCTGTGCCGATAGTGCTGCCAAGAACTTCCAGCGCATCATCGGCTGATTCCTCCATTGTTGATCCTATGATCCACATATCAGGATTTTGGTCATACGACCAGACAGATTCAGTCATTAGTATCTTTTCCGTGCGGGGATTATGAAGACTTTCGTTTGATGCCGAAATCTTTCAATTTAATTTTTGCCATTCGTCCATCTGGATGATGCCACACCAAGCCCTCGCAATTAATCCCTTTAAGCCAGCTGGAAAGCTCCTCGTAGCCTGCTGGTGCGTCAATCATCTTGAATGCCGCTGCATGTTCAAATAGCACATGTGTTTCATACCCCTCTGGATTGCCTTGGATCTTTGGCCCTAACAGCTCGTATGTGCCATCGTCCCAGCCGCCGTCTCCCCATGCTTCCATGTGGTATCTATCTTCCTTAGCGATAGGATCAACTGGGAGCCAACCAACACGCTTTCCAGTATTGGAATCTTCTTGCTCAAGCATGAATTCTGATGGGGCTTGCTTTCCTTTTTTGACTTCGCGACGTTTGTAGAACTCGCCGTCTTTTACCATGCAGCAAGTGCCGTCATATTTTCTTGTTGCAACGCCTTCACCAGCAAAAACCCAAGAGCAATCAGGGTGAGGTTTATTCAGTAAACGACTCATGTTATCGGGGTCGCGCTTAAATATTGTTGGTATCTTTTTCATTGCCGGTTCTCAACTGGGGTATGTGATTAGTCGGGCTTAGACCTTTTTCAAACGATCAAGCTTGCCTGTCATCGGAACGATGTAAACAGCTCCTTGCTCGTCAGTTGCGCGTATAGCGTCTTCGCCTAGCAGCGTTGCGCACTTGCCCAATAATCGCTGGCAGTACCACGACAATTCACCAGCTTCTACACCGTCTAGGCCAATATCAAACGCCGATACTTTCTCGCTTAGCAAGTCTTGCGCAGCTTCTTCGTCAACGTCTGCGTAGCTCATTAGTTGAGCGACAACAGAGTCTAGCTTCTCGCAGTCGTCGCGATTAAAGAGCGATCCAGCATTCTCGATCAAGTCTTCGTCTATCTCCATTTCGTAGGTGATCGGGTTAGACGCTTGAGTCATGAAGTATTCATCGTCGGAGAAAAACAGCACATCGCCGAACAGCTCGCTATTGTGGATTTCAGTGATTTCGTTTGGGCTTGTGTGAGTGATAGTGAACATGCTGTTTCGTCTGTTTTCCGTTTCAGTGAAGCCACTATAACCTTATCGTTTGACTTTATCAAGTGCGTTTGTCATAATTAATCCCATGTCGCATAAGATCAAACCAGTATTGATACGGGCCTACGTTCGCGAAGGCATTACACGGATACCTATTGATGTACAGAAATATGAAATACAGAAAGCAGCAGACAGTCTTGATCTGGAAGTTAGGTGGTACACGGGCGTTGTCGCCAAGGCTAAATCAATACTAGAAGAGCGCGAGCTATGGGCGCGTCAAACGCGTCGCGATGAAATAGGGATGATTCACAGCCTGCCTGTCTTACGACTGACTAGAAAGCAGTTAGGCGGCAAAGATCCGAAGGGTGATTTTTCGGGATTGATGGCAAGCATGAAAGGGCTTTACACCATGGAAGCGTCTACCGGTCTCGTGTCCACTAGTACAGGCGACTGGCGCGAAGCGGTTGCCATAGCTACAGAGAAACCGCCGCTAGGCTCAAAGACAATGACAACCAAGGAGGCCTCAGAGAAAGCCACCAAGGGATGGGAAGTTCGGAACAAGGGCGTTGTGGCTACGTGGATGTCTGGGGCGCGTGAGAGCGAGCGCAAACACTTGATACGTCACTGGCTTGCAGCTACCACCGCAAAGACAGCGCTAGCAACATTGCCCGAATTTATAGACGATATGGGCGGCGGTGTTTACGAAGAAATTAGAACTATTTCGGGTATGACTTTAAGTCGCATCTGCGATACCAAACGGAACGCATAGGAGGCTCCAAGTGATTAACACATCAACTATCGCCAAGAAACTGCAGGCGCTCAACACTGAGGATGTAACGCACTGGGTTGATATACACATATCCGGCGACGTCGTGCAGTATGACGCTACTCGTCAAGGTCCGAATATTGGTATTGAGACTGACACGTTAAAAACAGAGCATGAGCTTCTTGAATGGCTCAAGCCGACTACAGGGGAGTCTTAACAATGCAAGAAGAAATACATCTAACGTATAACGCGAGCCTTTTCGGATTGGGCGCGTGGAATGCCGCCAGCCAATTTGATTACATGCTTGTCCTGCCCACTGCATTTACTCCAAGAAATATACCGAATTACGTTTACGCTGTTCCTGATGGTGATTCTGTGTTGCGAATAAGTGCCGATGACCAGCGGCATATGCGCGCTCCGAGTATGCGAATGCTTACTCATAAGCCAGAGCCGCACATATACGTATCGCCTAAACTTTATTAAGGAGTAGTTACAGCTAAGTCGTGCCGCACCTTTAGTTTTTTTGGCCCGTCATGGCGACTACACATCATGCATGTATCTGTATTAACGCCTGCATTTGAGCGCAGAGACTCTATTCGCTTAGCTTCTGCAATTACTACATTTGTTTTAGTTGCGCGACTACGAGCCTCACCTGGCACATAGTCAGCGCCAGCAATTAGCTTTAATAGCTTTCTAACGGCAATGGCGGGGTCTACACTGTAATGCTTAGCAACAATGTATCTCGCTTGTTTGATGCCTATATCGCCAAGTTCAATCATTTAGGCCATGAACTAGCGGCGCAGCGCGCCGCTTAGTGCTCCGCTTTTTATTACTGCTCTTCTTCAACACGCTGGCCGTATCTTTATCAGTCTCTCTACGATGCTGTTTAAGCGATTGTGTTGGGCGCTCTTGACCCAATGTGGGTGGTATTCGATTAGCCATTGTCATTCCTATAGTTTGCCACAGCAGCTTTAAGCCACTCAGTGTTCGTGTTTGTGTGATTCTTTGCCCATCTACTGTAAAACTCTTCACGCTTAAAGTGATTCCATTCGCGCAATTGGTTTATTAAGCAGCGGTATATGCGTTCGCGGGAGTAATCACTTGGTAAGTGATGTTGCAGTATGTTAGTCACGCCGCGCTCTCGCGAATGATTTCAGAGACGTGCATGTAATTGGCATCTATCAGCGCCGCCGCTGGTGGTGGTGACACCGAATTCCCAACCATTCTCACTTGCGCACTCTTGGTCATAGGCTTGCCGTTGAATGGAACGTCAATTTTGTAGCTTTCTGGAAAGCCTTGAGCCTTGTACAGCTCTCGTGGCTGTAGCATGCGCAGCCCGATATCAACGATGGCATAGTCTGCGCCTGCAACCGTTACAAGTGCGAATCTGTCTTTGGTTGTTATGGTGCGTAGCGGCTCATCAACAGGAATCGCATAGTTTGCGCCGTAATACTTGACCATAAATGCGTTCACTACAGCAAACCGATTCTCTGTAACAATCGTCCGCAGCGGCTCTGATATAGAATTCCCAGCACCTTTAGAGCTTCGATTGTCGATAGGCGTTATAAGGCCAGTTACCAAAGAGTGATGATCTACACAAGTAACAGTGCCCAGTGGTTGACTTACGCCATGGCCAGTCACCCCACCGTAGTGCTTTGCTAAAAACGCTGTGACCAACGCACTCTTACCGCCGCCGTCCGCCATGATCGTGCGCAACGGCTCATCTACATAGTTACCCGTGCTTGTTCCAAAATGCCGCAACACCCATGGCGCTTGTTTAGTTTCTACGGTGTACGGGTTTTCATTGTCAATGACAAAGCGCTTCATGCCCCTTGCAACACGAGCTAACGTTGCCTCGGCAAGCGGGCGCTTCCTAGTAAAAATAGAAGGGCAGGGTATGGTCCAATCAATGCACTCCGCCGCAGTGCGATAGTCAATCTTCCCTTCACCATGCGTTATTTCTGGCCACTGTATGGCCTGTCCATCGCGTCTAGCTACCAGAAACAAACGTTTGCGAGTCGTAGGAGCCCCATATTCATGCGCTTTTAGCACTTTGTAGTCAACTGAGTAGCCATAACGCTTTAATTCGCGAATGAAGTGCTTGAATATCGTTCCCTTTTTTTCTGGATCTGGCCTTCCATTTATCAGCGGACCCCAGCCTTCGAACTCTTCAACGTTCTCCATGATAATTACGCGAGGTTTTGCAACCCGAGCCCAGCGAATCCCCACCCACGCCAATGAGCGTATTTTGGTATTTACAAGCTTGGCACCCTTTGCTTTTGAAAAATGTGTGCATGTAGGACTGAACCAAAGCAAGCCCACCTGGTTGCCTCCCGTAACAATACTGGGACAACGCTCAAACACATCTTCTTGGAAGTGCAATGTGTTCGGATGATTCGCGCAATGTAGCGCTAGCGCTTCCTCGTCGTGATTAATCGCAATATCAGGCGAACGCCCAGTGGACATTTCAATAGCTGTACTTGCGCCACCGCCACCGGCAAACAAATCAATGATGAGCTCGCCATAGTTTATTTGGTGCTGGTGGATGCTCATAACGCACCCACGGTAGGCAGCAGCGGCTTTATCTGGTCAATGCTTATTAGTGCAATGTCCAGATCGAGCGCCGCATATCCGTAAACGGCCTCTACTGCTTTTTGCTCATGCAACAGCAGCTCACGAGCAGGCATAACTATGAAGGCGTATATTCGACCAGACAATCTGTTTTGCTTGCCATATCCCTTGCTGAGAATCACTGAGCGGCCAACCACGCATGTGTCGCCATTCCAACGAGGGCCATTTTTGCGTAGCTCTGTCGTCTTAGTGCCGTTAGCAAATTGTTCGTAGTATTCGCTTATTAACGGAATAAACAACGGTTTCATTGGAACGCTCATTCCATTGCCTCGCGTATCACTTGTCTTTGAAGGGCTATAGACGCATTGCTAGGCAGTCGATCTAACGCTTGCGTGATGTGCTTTTGCTGAATGCGATTTGCTTCAAAGATAAACACTTTATGATCGCGGTCCATCTTCTGATCTACCAGCGCGGTCATTTCATCGGCCATTTGCTTAAAAAGCGGTCGCTCTATCTTCCTGCGCCGACACTGCGAATCTAATGATTCTCGCTTCATTAGTTGTCACCTCCACAAGTGCACCCACAACATGCGCATGCTTCGTGTTCATCTTCTTCAAACTCAGGATCGAGGGGACCGTTAAACAGTACTTTGAAGCTCTTGTCCGACATTAGCGGCCTGAAATAAGGGAGCAGGGCGCGTACAGAGAAGTATGATGAAAGCTGTGCTTTGGCATTTGGAAACTGCTCTTTGAATACTCGCTCTGCCTGCGCGTACCATTCGCTGAATCCGGGGTGCGTCTCATCAGCGGCATAAAACTCCGCTTCGGTTCTTCTGCGCCACTCAATAGCCTGCCTGTGCTGCGGGAGCTCGTGTATTGTTTCAATCATGGCGCACTTACCATAATTAACAAGTTAACGCTTTTGTTAATACGACGCGGGTGCAAAGCGTGTGGCGCATTATTCATGGCTTCACCGCCTTGATTGCCTTAAACGCTAACGCTCGCATGTCTTCCAAATGCCGCTCAGTTGCAGCAAGTGAGCCCGCGCTCCCGGAGCCTTCAGCTGGTCTGATACCTGCCTGCCACAGACTATCCATAAGAGCCTGCGCCGTTGGCTTTGACAAAGCAGCTAGCGGCGGCGTGCATTCATCTCTCTCGAGTGCTATTTCAGAAGCCTGCAAAGTGACAATGGTGTCGCCCCTTCGATATTTGAGATACAGCTCGTAACCACGATTGAAGTCTTGAGGCTGCACATGGATCAAGGTGTCTGCGGGTAGTTGATTGCTCATTGTCCGCTCACTGCTTGAGAGACGACTTTAGCGCTGATGAATACCAGGGGAATAGAAATGCAGGCCGATACCAGGCAGATCGGTATCAGGTATTTGCGTATTGGCCTGTTTTTCTTCTCGAGCTCACGCGCCTTGTGATTGTCTATGGCGGTTATTAGGCTTTGCGCATACCGGTGGTGAACCTCCAATTGGCGAGCCTGAACGCTGCCAAAGCCTTGGAATGTCGAACCGGGAACCAACCGCCTGAATGCAGCAGCGCGCTTTGCAAGCTTTAGCAATATCTGCCATGAGTCCTCTTCTACCCGATAGAGATAGTCAAAGCCATGTCCCGTATATGTCCCATAGACCTCAGCCTGACGCTTAGATGGCGTCAGACTGGGCGGGTGGGTGGTGGAGCTGGGGGGAGTCGAACCACCGGCATGCCCCTTTATACTCTCCGATTCGCCATTGAATGCGGGTTGTAGCTCTTCGTTTGGTGTATTCATGTGTTTGGTTTGTCCCCAGATTTGTCCCCAGCGATATGTTCGTTCATCATCGGGTTGGCGATTTTGAAATATATTTCATTTGAATTGATAGGTAGCGCCAATGCAGGGGCGCCCATAAACCACACTTGATCGGGGTGCGTTTTGGCTATCTCATATGCAGGCCAAAAGCCATAGACGCACCACTTTGACGTAAGTGGACGAACCAACCCTCCGCGCATTGCTTGCATAGTTCATCAACCCCTAATGTTGTTTTTCACTATCGCTTTGAGCGTATAGCGCTTGTCGATCAGCTGCGATAATGGCCTCGGATTCACTCTTGTCGACCATGGAGTGGAGTGCGGCATCCATCGCCATGCCGGTAGCGATTACAACGAAAAGGGGTCTGTCTTTCTCACCCACTTGCCGCATGTATACCTGGCACATCTGAGTCGCGGCATGCGCCATGCTCCCGGCTCGCTCCATGTACGCTGGTTGATCTGCTTCGGCAATGCCGTGCAACTCCAATAGCTTGCAGAAGTTCAAACCTTGGCCGTGTGACAGCTCTCTAACTATCTGCAGCGTCTTTACTGGGTCTGGCTTACTCATCGGCGATAATCGCATTGTTTACCATCCCAATGGCCTCTGTTGTTGCTTTCAACTCAATAGCCGCGTCAAGCAATTCATCAACGTCCACATTGTCAGGGTGGATTTCGTCAACATCCCATTCAGCTCCAAGCGTTTCCACTATCCGTTCAAATGCCGAATAGCGCTTAGCGCTTAGCTTTAGAATTACCTTTTTCATTTTTGTCATCCCTAATGATTAATTTTGCAATCGCAGTCGTCGCATATCGGCGCACCGCAAACAAAGGCAGTCATCTGACCGCACCCACGAGTAGCAGGCTTGCCGCACGAGCACTTGAGCTCATCGTGTGCCTGACACTTCCCCTTATCCTTTTGGCAAGCCCCAGCCCATGGCTGGATGTAGTTGCACTTCTCTTTCATGGCCGTTCCATTAGCGCAGGCTGTAAATGTG
>JAYJME010000104.1:0-38702 GCA_036873775.1 Costaria costata
TGCGTGGGATACTTCGATCGCGCGTACTACGTGTTTTGTGTAACCTATTAAGGAATATATAGTCTCATTATTTGGGGAGGGAAAAAGAAGATTTAATATATATATGCCCATCGTGGCCGTCGTTTTTGTAACCTGGCAGTCCGTTTTGGAGTCGTTTTTGGTACCCTGCCCTGTCTACATGGAACGAGAATAATACAACGATAAACCTGGGCTTCTTTCTTCTTCCGCGCCTTATGGCGGGACGGCACCCAACCCACCTCTCCTCGTAAGCAAGGCAGGGGACTGAGCAACTCTGTACCTGGTTGTCCCAACATACTATTGATACACATTGGGGGATATAGTATCGGAACTACTGTGTGCCAGTATATTGTTATTGTCGGGCATATTTCATTCAGCTGGTTGCCGTTTAATTACCGTGGCAGGCGCCTCTAGTAACGGCAGCCGAACGTTCAAAAAGTGCACGACTTTAGGATTTAGCTAATAAATCACCCGGAACAGTGTCCCGACACGACCAGACCCATGGTCACACAAGATACGTATCGCGGGCGCGCGGTATGATTCTTCGCATGTTTTCTAGCTCGAAATTGGTCTGTGTAGTTGTCTTCGCGATGTGGTGTCCCTTTTTCCCTGTTCATTGAAATTTTCGACGGGAACTGCGCGTGGCACACGAGTGTACGAAGTAGTGCGTCTCCCGCGGAGGCCATCGTCGGCATCCTCATCGACTGGTGTAAGGTAGGCGGTACGGTAGCGACGAAAGGCGAAGGTGCGGGCAATTGTCAAAGCAGTTACCTCCTTGCTACTGCAACTATCATTACCTCAACGAGATTGTCACCGTGCATCGTAGGTTCACGTGAGCTGTGTGGAATAGGGGTGGTTTTTGTATTTTTTGTGGAACAAAACCTTCAATAGAAACAATAGGTGACCGTAAACCTCATTCAGGTAGCTACTTGTGCCGAGGGCTTGAGAGATGCTCATACAACCTACACACCCCGAGCGTACGTACTGTAGCGCTCTTACTGCTGTTTTGTACGATGCCACGTCGGCCCTATATAATATGTGTGTTGGGCCCTTGCAATGTATTGGCACCGGCTTGGCTCGCCCTAGATCGAACCGGGATAACTAGTCAAACAAATGATGGAATGCAGAAAACAAAAACAAAAAAGTAACTGTTTGAGGTGAAGGTGTGACTGCCATGAACCTTCGCGCCGAGAACGAGCAAGGTACGGTCGTCGGCTACAAGACCACTGGACAGCCCCGCTTTCCTTGAAGTAACATGCACGCGTGTATACTCACCCTTGGATGATGGGAGCGGCTGCCCAGCTGTGACGCCAAGGGTCATCAAAGCTGCGAAGAAGGGATGAAATCGCACCATCTTGTGCGCGCCGTGTGTCTTGAGGTTTTGGTGGTATTACTATTAGTAGAGCGTTTATTTGGTGCGGGACCAAGTGCGAGAACAAAGCAACAGGTAGAGTGAAGGGAAATGAAGGGGGGCAAGCGTGTACAAAACGAGAGAACGAGAGAGAATGGGAAAGACCGGGAGTGAAAAAACACAGAGAGACAGCAGGAGATACAGAGAGAGAATGCGACGGAGAGAAAACGTGATAACATACGGTCAAATAGTGCACACGCATACTGTTACGTCAGCTGTGGGGTGTGTGTGGTTCATCACACAACCTGGCTGAGGATTCCCTGCGAATATAAATGAGGTAGACCTCTGTCATATGTTTTATCAGGGTGCACGTACCACGTAGGTACTCAAGAAACACATAACTCTTGTGCACTAGTACGGTACATAAAAACAAACTTATCTCAGCCTAAACCGCTACCCCATCGACCCATGGTTTGAGCTGGTGGTCCTGTTCGTCTCGTGAAATGTTTGTTTCAACCATGTTCGCGAATACGTCACACGATACATATATATATATAATAGAAGAACTATGTCAATCCTTCATACGTGAGCGGCAGAACATTGATAACAAGAGTATGATTGATATCCAGCCTCTTGTCGAATGGCAGTTCTTATTCCGGTAGTGAAATATACAGTGCGTCGAAGTATGCCGCTTTGTGGAGTTTTTCATTTATGTCCTATTTAGATTGCTACTCCCATACATTTAGTATAGGATTACGGACAGTCGATAAAGAACCGGGCGTGAATGGCGATGGCACCGGCCACTGTGATGGACTCTTTCATCACCCCCAAGGCGTTTAGTTGTCTTCGTGTGTTGATTATGCAGGAATCATTCCATTTGAGGGGCGCGGAAACCAGACAAACGTTCAGTGGGAAACAATGCCAAACCGACTAAAATATCATGGGAATGCTATTCCTTTGTCACGTGACCCATGCTACGATAGAGGTGTTGTTCCATGTTTGTTTTTCTGAGGCTCTTCACTTTAGGAGCTCCATATAACTCCCGAAAACTGTTTTTGAGTAAACCGTGGGGCAGCCCGATGAGCAAACCCATGGACTACAGTACGCGACAGATGTTAAGAATCTCTTATTTTTGGCCAGACTGGGATTCTTATGTAACACTTGGTGTGCTTCACACTAATTTCAGTAGAAAGCGGTCAAATTCTTATTTTCCCCCTAAAATTTCAGCCTCAAATTTAGAATGATCACATCCTTAACATCTGTCGCGTACTGTAGTCATTCAAAAAAACTTATTGCTAAACAAGGTTGACGTTCGGACATTTTGCCCCGTCATTCAGAAACAAAACAAAACGTGCAACCTCTATCGTAGCACGTGTCACGTGTGTTGTTGCATAGAGCATACTGTTGGGGGGAATTGGCATTTATGGCAAACATCACACGCAGCATGAAGAAATACGTAGCAGGTGCGACCATATCCTCGATCGCATAGCTTGCTGAGTGTCGTTAAATATGTCATTTTATTCCTGTGACCTCTGCGTGGATACGAAATGCTGCAAACACGAATAACACTGTCAGACGCCAAACTACTGGAGTTCGTCGTAGACAGCAACGTTTGACCATCGTCGAGCATGCAACGACGCCCCGCACGTTGGAGGAACACAGCTCAGGCTCCACGGTGACCGTTTACACAATCCCGGTCGCGCGAGGCCTCCCATGAATTTCAGTTCACGTTTTCGCTGTCGAGCGTAAAGGGTCCAGCCTACAGCTGTCGACACCACATCTTTGGCCGGCTATCATACGTTTCCCCGGCAACTGGTCGGTGCATCCTGCGATATTAAATTCCATCTGTAAATCACTGTTGTTATCTTGACGATACTCGTGTTGCACGGAAGGATTAGCATGCGCCCGGTTACATGTAAATTGTAAATACAGCCAGAAGAAGGAGAACCCCGGAGGTACGTATTTTTCGCAGGATTACTGTTGTACTGTAGTAACCCCCCAGAAAGTTGGTTAGCATAATGGCTTTCGTACACCTCCGCTATCTACGGTCGACACATCTTCGTTTCTACCGCAGTTGAACATGTACCTGGGTGCTTTGACGCTCAGAAAGAGAACCCTCGCAGGGCTATATATATCAATCACATGACAAGGGATCCCACACGAACACATTTGGCATATATTGCTCCCCTAATTAATACTGACATATCGTTGCCGATGAAAATTCTCACCGGTAGAGGTTGCTTGATAGGCAGAACATGAAGATGAAAAGGCATGATTGGGGGTGGCGTGGTTGCCTTCGGCAAGTTGACATTCCCGCAGCAGGCGTTTTGAAGTCAGATAACAGGGAGTATACGCCCGGAAAGACATATTGCATGTTGTAACGAATCCAATGTTGGTCGGTATTGATCGCGATGTATAGAGCGTGTAGAAGATATTTTCGTAGGTCTGCACTAACTGACAGTTTCGACCGTCAAAGTAGTTGAGGGCAGCGTAACCCATACTTGCCAAGTGATTCATAGAGCGTGTGTGCGATAAACCTAGGTCTGTACCAAATGTTAACCTTAGCTCAACCCAATCAATGGATCGTTTGTGTCGGTCGTACTCGTCTCTTGCACAGTAGTAGTGCGCGTCACCCATGTACTCGTACAATACGTGTTTAGCTGTTTCTGATGTATTCAGTGTTTTCAGATGTGGTCTAGTGTAATACAACGAATGCCTAGACAAGTGGACCCGTTTGGCCACGGAAAATAATCGCGTGGAATCTGATTTACGAAATTACGCGTTTATCCAATCGTTTGTACAAGCGGTAGTGCCGTGGCTCGTACTCTTTATATATCAGGGCAGCGTATCAAATGTTCGCCAAATGGTTGGAATATAATGTTGCATACGATACTATTCTTCTACAAGAAAAAAACGTCAGCTATGAGATCGAGAATTTCGTCGAAACTCAACTTTGCAAGCTGCGTGGGATACTTAGATCGCGCGTACTATTATATGAAACTAAGTACATCCCCAGCTCCAGACCGAACCCCCCTTAGTTCTACGGTCGTATTCTGTGCCTTCAGGAGTATACGTAACCGCGTGGAGCATTTTATTTATATCATACGAAGTTGTTTATTCACCCATTCTCAGTTCCGTGAGCCGAACTGGTTCGGGTTTTGCTGTGTGGTATGCGGTGCTTTGCCAAAAATCAGCTACGTATCATACCTTAGCATTGCATCATGCCTGACTATAGGGCGACAACGCATCGTTTTGTCGCCTTGCTATGGGAGCCAAAGCCGCTGATAACCATGACCTACACAGATGTGTGTAGGGGCTCGATTTATCACCTGCTCAGCAACTCTGCTGAGAAACGCTCCGGGGCCAGAACTGCTGACTCATTCTTGTTATAGCAGAAGCTCTTCTTTCGCCAACACACCTATTTAGATAAGAATACCCATCATTCCAAACTCGTCAGGTAAAAGTAAGCTACCGGTTTGGACGACCACCTGTATTGTTTCCAAACCATGCCGACTTTGTAATCAAGGAACCAGGATGTGCTGAATGAAAATGTAAGTGTGGTTCACCCGACACCGGCCGCCATACTCAATGTGAATCAACCAAGCAGTTAACGTAGTGACTACCTATTCTGTAGCAATCCCTGCGACCAAGCCGCCAGTACAAGCCGCTCCAAGATTTGGGCTCGCTAACCGTATTTTCGGTGGATGGTATCGACAACATGGACACCATGGTTTACAGTTGGGTTGTGGTTGTAGGTAACAGCTACGACCCCACACACGACGTTTCACCAAGAGCAACATGTACCAATCCAAGAGAAGACGACACGCAGCAGCATGCCTGGAGGCATCGTTCGTCCAACGCAAGCTGCGGTTCACGACAAGATCAACAAGCCTACCTTTGGCGCGAGCGACTTGTAGTTCAGCTGAAGCAACAGAAGTTGCCCGCGCGAACAATATCTCTCAACGATATGACCGCCTTCATCGATATATGATCTTCCCCGTCCAGGCGATGACGTGCGTTATCGACGGGCGTGGACGATACCTAAATGCCTTCCTTCGATTTCGAAAAACGGAGCAACTATAGATTACAAGTAGGTAGTTTCGCGAAATCTCAGATCTTGATGGCACTGGTTTTTACAATTACTGGTTTAGGCCCACGCCCAATGTGTTGAGGCTCAGCGATACGATGCTGCCTTGTGGTTGCCTGATAACCTCCACAGGTTGTGATCTAGCCCTTGCTTAGCTCGCGAAAAAATATTTTTTTTGTAGGATATGAGATTGCGTTCGTAACGCGGAGTACTTGCCGGGAGGGTACTCGTGTTCTCTGAGACTCGAAACAAAGTGCTCCACATCCATGGTGCACTCATTTAGTACGCAGAAGAACACGCTATTTCGATAATATTCACAAGTATATCAATGCAAACCGCGGCCTAAATACGACTCTTACAGCCACCACGGGCATTGGTTACCGTTGCCCTTCGACATCCCTTCGTCAAAGTGTTGTTGTCGATACAAACAATACATAAATAACGGCGGTAACTTGCGCTGCGACGAACACGTCGCCGTCACATTCCATCCACCTCTCTTGTACCCGAGGCTTAGGCGGGGGGATGCACTCGTGCCGTCGGTGTATCGTCCCGATGGTCATCACTGAAACAAAACACATTCACATGTTGTATGAACAAAACTCCACGATACATGTCTCATATGAATCGGTGTGTATCGCGTTTGCTCCCTCGACTACAGAAAATTAACGTTACTCCGACCCACCTCTGTATCAACCTCCCCCGTGACACAGCACTACTCCCCCTCATACAATATTTCAAGTAGAATAGTTATTAATTGTATTATCCCCTTACACAAAACCCCTATCACAACAATTTCGTAGACAACTTTATTACCTCTAAAGTATATATACTGAAATATGTGCGCCCGTGCCATTGTTAAATCGCTTGGAGTAAAACGGTATTTACTGGGTGTACGCTATCGGCCGTTTCCTAGGGTTACTACCCCCAAAAGTGTATTACTCTCTTTCCAAGTCGTTTTGTCCCCAAACACCGTTTCCGGCTCCAAAGGAGTTAAGCCGGCAAGCGAACTTCCTTCTTCATCAAATTGCCTGTTTTGTTAGTGTACTATTGAATTGATCACCCTTCATCTGGAAAATGCTCAGTCAGGTCGCGCTGCCAGCGGGTGTATTATTCGGGGTATTGATTTAGGGGCGGGTACATCAAAAATGCTCTTTTACAAGAGCCATCAACACGTGCTGCGGTAGGGGTAACTCTCCATACCTATACCTATTTTTACAACACCATGAGATCTATACCCTACCCAAACAAAACAGACCTTTAATTAGTGTTTATCATACAGTAAGTATGTGTGATACCCTCTTCCATGGGCTGTACGAGTATACATATTCTCTCCTACGACAAAAACGCATATTTCTGGCTGGGAACGATTATGGGTAATCGACGTTGCAGCCCGTCCTCATCGTTCTCGGATGGCAAAAAAGAAATAAGACGAGTAAATTATCAAAGGTCTCGAAAATACAAGTATTAAGAGGTGAAGCACCAACACTTCGTTTTTTCATACACTATGAAAAAGTAATACCTGTAAAATACACAGACATGTACAAAGAGGATAGGATCAAAAAGGGAACAGTATTTCGGCTTATATCTATGCCCTCCGGGCACATCTCTATACCCTCTGGGCATGACCCAGCTTCTTCTTGCTGCCAAAGCGCGCGCAATCGAGGGCCATCTCCGACAACCAAACAAGCGAGACTGTACGTAGCTCACCCGCAAGCTCTGGAGCTTTCGGTGCCCTGTCTTTGCATCACGTCACAAAGGACTGGTGCGACGTCAGGGGGGCTCACTATCCGTCTCAGAATAGGCCAACTAATTTGTGGTGCAGCCTTCTCACCAAACCGTTCTGAGGGGGTGCAGCTCTCATTTCAAACAACACTAATAAACATGATGCCCAATGGAATCAACGGTACGAGCATGTATGCATCCACTCTTCTTGGGAGTCGCTCCGATCAGCCAGAGCACTAAAACCTCAAGGTGCCCCCTTCTGCAGCATGGTTCGAATTTCGCCACGTTGTCCAAATTAGGCCTTGAAATCGCTGAGTACGCGCAATCTTCCATGTAGTCCATCATCTCTTGGTACACACGTCTACGCACAAGAGTTGCGAAAAAGATTCGTTAGGACCAGCTGTTCATATATAATACACTGACGGACCCGTTGTCCGCCGACCAAGGCCTGCATCGATAACATCCCGAAACACGTCAGACGCACACAGTATAGGTGGTTACGTGATAATTGCGTAACGTTTGAAATCTTGAATCTTCGTGTGGGGCAAAACTTCAACGCGGGAAGCTGGTGTTGCAATACAACCAATATTATATACTGGATGCGTTAACTGATATATGTACGTGTAGACGTATAATTTGTATTTGGAATGTGCATCGCCTCATTAAACGACGCTGAACAAAATCAAACTATTAATAGTTCGAACTGAAGTGAGGGCGCACAGCAAAACAAACAAAACACGACACCAAACCTTCGCAAATGTCGGGATGAAGCACAAACCGGAACATTGTAATCAATAAGCTAGTAACAACACACAAAAACACCAGATGCGTTTAGATACCTTCTCTGTATAGGAGAAAATAAATATCGTGCAGTTTGTTCCGTGTGACCTCGACTTAACCAATACACATAATTCAAAAATTTCAATTGCGTTGGCAGTGTCACAGACTGGTCCCAGCAGGAACATGTAGAGTTAGGAAATGTCCAACATATCGACTCGGGATCTTCTTTATCCGGGATCTGCTTTATCGTGTCCCCGAAGTACGAAACAAATGCGATCACAAACAATGCACTGCCACACGGCTTGTATCCTGAACACCGCCGTGACACACGGCAGACACAAAACAACTATATGTAGATCAATATGATGGTGCAATCAATGATAAAAAACAAAATACGAACATCACCCGACCAAACCTATCAGTGTCACATCGTGGTCCTACCTGGAACATCATGTCATGTTGAGTTGTTTGTACCAAATGTATTGATTAATGTTCACTCTTGATCCTGTCCCCGAGTTGCGAAAACAAACAATTACAACTACGTGTATAGCATTATGTACCGGTTTTCTTCCGGAAGGCCTCCATCGTCAATACATAAATACCACCGTGACACACAACTGACACACAGTTTAGTGACGACTCGAAAACACAATCTAGCTTCATCTTCTTCGTGTAGGAAAAGAAAATCTTCACCTTGGCAAACCGGTGCTGCGATAGGAAATAATATACAATTTTATAGTGTGAAAATATTTTGTTAACAACATTTTGGAGACGATGCAGAAAATGTAAGCAGTACATGTTGAAGTGGTGTAAATATTTTAGGTGATCTTGAATAGAAAAGGTTTAAAAATTCCACTGTTAATAGTACTCACATCTTGTTCACGTCGAAGTGAACTCGACTGAAAATACCAACCGTGCACTAGGCGTAACCATGAGAACTCAATAGCCTTGGCCTCGACGGATCCGGGCCAGTCTCGACTTATGCTCCGGACAGTGTTGCGACCACCGTTCGTAGGTCCAGGGAAATAGAACAACCACGTGGTTGGGTTTACCTCGATCACGAGGAGCAGTCGGCGCGGTCCCTTTTAGCCATTAGTCGAATGCGCAGAAAGTTTCGTACTTCGTATTAGTTATCGTGTCGGGAGGCAGAGGAATATAAAGTATGTGCGGGCAGGCTCACACATTCCTGTATCACAAGAGTCAGTGCGGGACCCCGTGAAATCGTCAATTCAGGAAACCATAAATCCCGCCGCAGTCCATGAAACATGTGGTTACGTAAATCAAACATAGTCTAACGTCCTGTTAGTACGAGATAAACTTTGCAGCCGCTTTGCTCGTCGTATGCACAGCCATGACTGTACATGTCATCCAAACCCAAAAGCTCAAACATTGCAATCACAAACCAGCCAAGCACATACTACGTGTAAAGCATACACCGACTCAGGCGCCACTTTCGGGCGTGAGATTGCATGCTCCTCGGGTGTAGTCCCGGGATAGACACTCTGTCGCAGTTGCTTTGTCTCGCGATTTGTCATCGGGGCTCCACCGCTGTGTATGTTGCAGGTGGATACGTGTGAATGAAGTATTGTTTCGATTTCTCAAACGGCGGACGAACTCAACCAAACGCAGCTCATTCCTACCACCCGGTATCTGCTGACAGCCACGATAAAGCTGAAAGACGAAACGGACTACGTACTACAGCGTTTTTATTTCTCAATTTGCACACACTGCCAAACCCTAACTCAAATGGTACCGTCACCAGTAGCCAGTGGTTTGAGTTGTTCATAAACACACATGTCGGACGTATCGCACAGAAGTGTGCGCCAGGATGGAAAACCGGTTTTTATTATTCAATTTCCGCGCGTGGATCGGAGCCATCGCACATATCGAAGTCATCACACCACTGCGGGATAATAATCCAAGGTTGCATTGATTTTTAAATGGACCGCAAACCTGTGCGATGACTCGCATTGGTACAGTATCTACAGAGTAGCGTCCATTTTACTTTTATCACTAGTTTGTGTAGCGTTATCAATTTTAAAAACATCACAAACGCCAGAAATTTCGAATCTAAAATTCAAAACATCCTACAAACCCAAATTCAAAATGTTGAACAATATGCCCCCCTGCTGTGAAACATGTGTCAAGCCCGACAAAAACAATGTGCCCTCAAAGAATGTATCGTGCTCCACGGAAACCAAAACCAAAACGCTGAAAACCAAAGCCAAGAATGACAATCCAAGATGCCAACAAACCAATATCCAGCTCTTACCTGAACCCCCATCCCTGAAAACCAAATTTTAACCAATACAAGGTATCCAGCAATAGAACTGCCACAAATCCAAATATGAGGGTGAACCTACAACAATACCCGCGATGTTGGTTTGGTCCAGACATCCGACGGCTGGGAATGCGACGGTACGACGATGGTCGATCCATCTTTCCTCTTTACCAATCCCGTCAGAAAGTGGGGGCTATGTCGATCTGCTTAGAGTTGAGGTCAATGTCAGGGTTCTACACTAGCTTCACCGCACAACGATCATCCCTTAACCCTGGGATGCAAACAAGGCCAACATCAGGCAACATGAAAAGCCAAACCCGCCTCAAATACGGCACTTCCTTAATGACGTCGGCATCCATCACTACTCTACCTACGTTGAAGACAATGTGTCGCATTCGGTGTCCTCGAAAACCAAGACACACAAACACACCAACACATAACTAGACCCCCTCAAACTGACAACCCGTCGGCGGCGCCACTTGCGGAGTCTGCTTCAGCAAAGACCTGCACACTCCGACCGCTGACAGAACATCTCTGAAATGTAACCCAAAATATTCCTGTCCGCTGCACATACCCCAAAAACCTGCCAAGTGCTGTCATCCATTGCACAAATGTTGGCGTAGTGCAGTGTATATGTCCACTACTTTTATATTGCTTTGACGATGTCTGGTCGAGTCTGGCTGGACAGCTACATCAGGGAACTGACCAACCCGCGACACTGCCCGTCCGCTGGTGCTTAGTTCTCGTCGAACTCCTCACGTATCGTGCCACCCGGGAGCGGAACTCTCTATACAGTAATCATTCGCCAAATATTCGGCAAACCTGCAGCTCCTCCTTCTCCCAGTTCCTCTCGTGTAAACACCCCAAATATCAACGCAACTCACCCATGTTCTTTACCTGGACCATTAGGTTCAGATCCCTACTAGACTGATCACACATTTTTTCTCTCACACCGCCTATTTATCATCCACATGCACGACTATAGCCATCACGACGCTGCCCCTGTCCATCAATACACGCGTGCATCAGCTAGGCACTGCACCAATGCCAAAGTCAACAAACACTTAGTAAGACGTGTATTAGGTTGTCCCGACGCCTGCTTCAATACATACAAATACCTGTTCAGCCTTGTTCTCGTCCCCGACATCGTCCGGCTACTTTGAGGGAAAATATGTACGCTTTATTTTCTAGGTCGGATGGCACGAGAGCCTGCTCGATATAAAAAAGTCGCAAGTCGAGGTCCAGCTCGCATGTCATTGTTGTCAACAACCGAGCACTCGAACCAGAAACAGTGGGCGCAAGCAATCGTGCAACGTTGATTCTCTGCTCATCCACCGGCGCTAAACAGCTCGCTTTAAATCTCGTGGACTCGCTGTACTCATTTTCCTTCCAACTCGAGGCCCACATGGGATTGATATAGTTCCCCTCTAGTTTCTACACGGGCTCAAACGTTCCTGCTTCCAGCAGTCCGTCCCACCCTTTCGAATTGTCCCAATGATGGGTGTGCTCTGACCGCATGGCTTCCCTGTGACCCTTTGGTACCCTGACTTCATGTGGGTAGCAACCTACCCAGTCCCGAGGCTTGGAAGGCGGCCGTTGGTCACCATGGAGCGCGTCGATGTGCTCACTAGTAGCGAACATCGCCGCTATACCCCAGGGTTTCCCCCCACACCCCCAGCGGATGGCCTCCCTTGGGTGTCTCCCACAGAACGAAACTGCTACTCGTGGCGTTCAACAGTAGCCATCCCTTGTGACACCTGGCGTCAACCGCCTCATTTGTGGAAAGCGTTGACAGCATCGCCGTCTGGCCAATCCAGGAGAACAGTCTTGTCCTACGGGACTATCCCTGGTTGGCGTCTCCTGGCGTCGGAGCGAGAGACTTGTCCGGCGTGGATGAAAGTTAACACGAATACGTGTCCATGATCCTGACCATCTTACAACGGGTACGGACGGGTAGTCGCTTCGGCTCCGTGTGCGGCTGTGCCAGTTCAAGAGACGACAATGGCGGTGCAAACGACGGCGACGGGGGCTGGAGCATCGGTGAGGACGACAACGGTGATTTGGGCGACGATCGCGGAGACGGCGGCGAAGGCTGGGGGGGCGGTGATGACGACGGCGACGATCACTGAAGCGACAGTGGTAGTGGAACCTTGTTAATGCTGAAGATTAACAGTGCCGAGGCTAAAGATTGGTAGCCCGGCAGCGCCGGAAACGGTAGCACTGGCGCACGAGGTACTGCCCACAACATGCCACTGGTGTTGCAAACGCCACCTGTCGACGATTTGACCACCTTTTGGCAGAGCCGGGGTAGTTGCGGCCGTTCATTTGTTATTGCGATCTACTCGAATCATGCCCACCTGATTGAACGGCACCACCTACAAATCCGGCAGACGAAACTTCGTACGGCGGCCGCCATGCCGTCTTGATCTTGGTCGCGCAGAGGTTGAAGCAGTTAGCAGCCCCAATATCAGCTTCCAGCCACAGGCGATTGCTTTTAGAGCCGAGCTTGGGGATTTGTACGGTATTGACGCCGGCAAAACCAAAGAGCAGGACGAGCCGCATGGCACCCCTTTATCGCGCATCATAACAGTTTCTCGACTACCGCGTTCTGCTGAGGATAATCGGGGCCGTGTACACGTGACGGATTCCACCTGATTCGCAGACGTAGCGATGGCTGGTGAACTCTCCAACGATGTTCGTGCGAAAGAAGTGTGGCCGTCCCATGCCGTTCATGTCCGCGATGGACGTCTGTACGCTCATCGTGGTGTCTGACGTCCTCTTCACGCCGTGCAGCCGTATCCATCGCGGGGCGCCGTCGATGAACCTGATCAGATATACCTCCAAACTAATAGGCACCTGGTAGGTGCCGGCCAGATCGATGTGGATCGTCTCCATTCTGCCCTCCCCTCGCTTGACGACGTCCTCCTAGGCACTAAAGCGCACACGTCAATAGCCCCCAAACATCAAACACACGATGGAAACTAGCTGTTGGGCGGTTTCTCTCAAACCACGATCGCTCCAATGGCGGGAGGAAAAGTGGAGGTTATTATGTTAATCGTTCGTCTTGGCTCATCTATGAGAAGCGAATGATTTTCGGGTGCCAGGACCGTGTGAGCGGTCATACGTGCGAGGCGTGCTACGATAGAGGTGCACCGGTTTTGTGTTGAAGCTCCTCCCTTTGGGAGCTCTGTACTTCACCCACATATTGGTTTTGGATCATCCAAAAGTGCCACCCGATTAAGACACCCATGACCTAGGGATACATAACAATCACATTGCAAAACAAGAATGGCACCATGACGATTTTGGGTTAAGGAGCTCCGTCAATCAGAAACGAAGAACCCAAAAAATGCTACCTTAAACGTAGCACGCTTGTTGCGCTACCATGCAGGAATACATTTCAACCAAACGTTTCAAAGGCTTGGGCTGCCGCAGCATTATGAGAAGTCGAGCAAAACGTCGTGTGCACAGTGTCACCTGTGCCATCCATAAGTTTAATTTTTGTGAACACGGTCGTGTCCGGCTCCTGCATGACTGGGTCAGCAACAAGGGGCTCAATCCTTACCACGCCTTGCTCTACTGCTTGGGGGACTGCATCGATAGTACTACTTTAAGATTACCTGAAGCCGTGTGCGGAAAACCATTGTGCGCAGGTGCAATGCCGCTAACGGCAGATGGGAAAACATACCCCGGACGTACTGCTTCTAGCTACAGTAGGGGTTACTTTCAAGTTGCTGTTTTCCGTCCTTCAGAACCCTCAGAATGCAGTTTAAGTGTATAAAGGCGTTTTGGCTTCCCGGTAACAGCACCACCGTGTTCTCGTATATGAGTCTAAGTTACCAAACTTATATCCCCCCCGTAGGACCAGCCAAAATTGCCCTTAACGACAGCCGGGGAACCATGCTCTGTGGGTACGATGCCATCTTCAGGAGACAGGAAACCGTACTCCGCAGTCACTACCTCTGCTACACTCTAATATGAGAGCAGGGGGGTACCAAATACCTTAGGCTTGCCTCACCCACCCTAGAAAGGGATGGGGGGGTTATGAGAAATACCAGGGAAAGCGGACACAGCAGTAACCCTGTGATTGGGGTTGGATCCACACGCGTTGCATTTTGCCACAATCCAACCTCACAAAGTGGGAAGGTCAAGGTATTATCGAATAAGTGCGCACAATAATTGTCAAGGGCGATCGGTTGCCGCGCTTCGGCCGCTAAAAGAAAAACATATAAACAAGTTGAAACCGAAGATCTCGGTGACGTGCATTTTCGTGAGCTTCACATAAACATCTGTCTTGGAGGGCGTTCGTAGGTTCAGACTAACTACACCTATCACTCCCGTTTCCCTTTCCATCACCCTTTCTCACCAGCGGAAAGCTCTACCCAATCGTAAACATTCCGGGCGCCGTTAGCGATATGATTGGTGGCTCTGTTGTCTGTAACCAAACCCGCACTACCAGGTGGTCCTCCTCAACCTTTTCCCCTATCCTTAAGGTGGTTCTGACTGCCAAAGACAAACTAAGCAAGCCCTACCTAACTAATCACAATTCTGACTCGAAGTCGCTTTGTGGCAGATATCGTGTAAAATGAAGGTATATCGCTGTCTGGGAAAATGAAGACGCTGTAAAAGAAACCGAGGAAGAGAGAACGGGACACAGCTGGGGGGGGTGCTTGTTGTTCCTGCGACGGCGTCGGCGGTTGCTGCCCTTACGCGTAGCAGTCCGCTGCTGTTTTAATTGAAGATTTAGCGGCGGCGGCTGCTGTCACTCTTGTCCGTAATAGTAGGTTGGCGGTTGTAGCTGAAACTGGGGCGCCCTTTGTTGCTCTCCTTGCAGGCGTACTTGTCGTAGCCGGTATCCGTAGGACACTGGTTCTACGATAGCCCCCCCAACTTTTGTTTAACCAAATTGTAGAAGCAGACAGGATTCATCGGTCTAGGTGGTGGCGGCGGCGGTAGGGTCGGTGTGTGAAACATACCTTTCGGCGTTTGTCAATTGATCTGGCCAGGGTGTCGGTATTCGGTTAAGTTATCCGGCGGACGCGTGTTAGCGGATCTGCGGTTGCAGTTGGTGTGGCGGAATAGGCTTGGGGATTGGTGCTTGTTGGCGTCCGCGCTTGACACCGTCTACACCCACTCTACGTGTGAAGCAGCCGTTATGTCCCCGCAAGGGGCCGCCGCCGTCGCGCTTGTTCGGATTGCCTCGAAGCTGGGGTTTTCGGTTGTGTCACTCCCGAGTTATTGTCCCGTCCCTGATATGGGCGGCAATACCGGCAGTTACTTCTTCGTGCGGTACAACGTCGATGACGGTATTCTCGTCGAGCTGCACTGGTGGCCGGACGGTCGCCGCTGCTCGAGAGGGTTGCAGTCGTTGCTGTCTGACCAGTTTCGTTTTGTTGGGTGAGCGCGGTGTGTCTGACCCCACCCGTGTGTCCACCAGCAAACTTTCTGATTGGGACACGCGTCTAGAGGTGTTGGGATTAATTATTGACACGGAGGCGCTGACGGTTACTTTGCCGTCTCGCAAGTGCCTCAAGCTACGTTCGCTCCTCGCCGAGTGGCCCCTGTCTCGTGCATCTGTTTCTGCGATGCAGGTGTCGCAACTCGCGTGTTTTCTCATGCATGTCTCGTTCGCGGTTCGTCCGCGATTGTTTTTCGTGAAACATTTTCTGGAATAGGTTTATACGCCTCGCGTTGCCGCCGGGGCTGCCTGCGCGTGACATATGACTTACACCGAGCGGCGTGTCACTATGGGGCCCGAGTTCCATGGGAATCCCGAGTTCGGTCGTTAGTTTGCTGCCGAAGGTCATGACGCGCAGGGGGTACCTTCTCGGCGTCTGCTGGAGTGCCCTGTGCGTCGGACCTTGTTCCAGGACGCGTCAATAACCTCTGTCGGGGTTTTTTATCTCTAACCGGGGGTTTACTGACGTTATGACCACGACGATCGGGGGCAGTGTTGGCGTTGCGGTTCGAGCGTGTCGGTTGGTTGCGAGGATCATTTATCGATCAACATGCTCGAGCTGTTGGTCATGGTCGTTTCGGCGTGGGTTCTGGTTGTTTTGTGTGCTGAACAACCATCGGCAATGGGAGGCTTCGTTTTGTTGCGGGGGAATATCGAATTGGCCGTGCAGTGGATGTATGGGTTTCGTGGTGGGCTGGAACTGCCGTCTGGGGCTCTGATGCGCCTTCTTGGCTTGCTTGAAGTGTCGTTAGGCGGGCCCTTCGATGCACTGCACGTGCGGGGTATCCATGACGTTGCCGCTGACGGCATCTGACGATGGGATCGCGACTCCGTTCTTTATAATTTGCGCGCTGTTCGCCCCGACCTTACGTGGCAGATGTGGGACTTGGAGGACGGCGGCGAAGTTCTCTGGGCTTCGGTGATGGCCTCACACTCATACGGATTGCCGTTGCGCCCTCGTCTGAACGCGCTTATCAGGGGCATTTTGGTCGCATGAATAGACTTTGGGGTAAGTTGTGGTGTGCCTGTTTTTCTACAACCTTGCACCGACGGTTCGACCAATTTGCGGCAATTGTTTGAGGATGTAGTTTACTCCTTCGCTACCAAGAAGTTGCGGTCATTCACCATCGAGACCCATTTCTCTGCGACCAAGTTTTTCCATCCGATTTCGTGGGGTTTCGAGCTTCACACCACCCACCTCGTTCTCGCCAGCGCCCTCAAAGAGGCTTCTCGGTCCCACGCTGACGTGAACAACCAAATAACGGTGCGTCGGCCCGTGATGGGGGCCATGTTGCTTGCTAGCGAGTCGTTGACCCCCTTGTGGGGTACGGGTGATCAGGTCATGTGGCTTGTTCTGTGTGTGGGTCGGTTTGACTCTTGCCCCGCGTGACGGAAATGTTTGCAGAGACGCAGTCGCGTATTCACGAGACATATTGTTTATTGGATGCGGCAGGCCGACGTCGCGTTCTTACGTGGGAATATTCAGCTCACTGTAGCACCGTGAGTACCCGCGGACCGTGTCGAGGTTAGGGTTTGTGGTTCGGAGGGTGACTAAATGCGAAATGGAAGGGTCTTGATCTTGACGCGGGTTCGCTGAGATGCACCCAGGCCGTTGGGTGCCGGTGGCGGTGCAGTCGATCTCATGATCGAGTCAATGTATTTTTATGTGTTTCTTCCTTCGTCTGCCCCCATTGTTGCGGTCGGTACTGGTAACGGTAGATAGTCAATTTGGACGCAAGCGACGACATCTTTTGTGTGCAGTGGTTGCGTTGGCCGGCTGGCGTACGGACGAGTACGGTTTGCACTCCCTGAAGATTGGGAGCGCAACTCACTTGTCGGCAGAGGGGGTTTTGCAGCGTTAGGGCTGCGGGCGTCCGATGTGTACAAGGCGTACGTTCGCAGTGGCGGAAAGGACGTCGGCTGAGTAGCAAACGTAGTGGCCAAGAAGGAGGTACGTGAAGGGGTCCAACCGGGGTAGGGTACCGAGTGTGGGCAAGTTAACCCACCAATCGAGCTGGACGGGTAGAGTGGGGGCGATAAGAAGAAAGTAAGAAGAACCGTGATGGCGGAATGCGCGTGTATCATGGGCAGCGAGTAGTGGTAGGGGGGGGTCGGAGGGACGCGTTCGTAAATAAAGTCAACACCATGTTGGAGGCTGGCGTCGATATCTCGACATCGGCAGCTGGGGTTGGAGTTGACTAGAGTTTACAGATGCCAGCGTGGGGTTGCGGTAGCAGCAACGCAGGGGGGATCTCGCCCCTCTCTCCACCGCCCTTTGTTTCGAGCGGGGGGTGCGCAATAAAAGTCTACAACTTCGAAACCAAAATGCAAAGCGTAGCATTATCGACGTACAGCATAATGTGTCTATTGCATGTACGGAAGAAGTTAACGTATCTTCAACCGGGTAGCCAATCAGGTTAGTACGACTGATTTGGTACCTGTACAACCTGGGACCAGGTTTCCATATTGCTGACTCGGGAGCTGAGAACGCCGCGATGCGGGGTGAGCGATAAAGGTTCAAGGGCGATACCACAGGCTGGTTTAGATTCCCACACACCCGCCCGTGTTTTTGAGGGAGTCAGTCGACGGGATCGTAAACGGTCACAGCAACCTTGCGTGTGGTGTTGTTGCTTGTGATGCGTACCTAGTGGGTCCGGTGTATGCCTCTAGGTGTTGTCGATTGCGCTCTTTGCGGTGGGGGGCTAGCCGCGGTGGTTGATTGTGTTCTGAAGCTCGGTTGTCGCTTGATCTTGTCATGTTTAACGTTGGAGTTTGCGGGTGTACCTTCGTCTTGGGGGAGTAGGGTGGGACACTACAGACGTGATTGCGATGAGCGGCCGCTGTCGAGTTGCAACAGTTGGTTGTTGTTTGGCGTAGCGGCATAACCTTGTTATTATATGCGTTGCGTTTTTTTTTTCCTGGTTGGAGAACCGCGTTGTGTGACAAAGGTTTAGTTGTCATATCAGAGGGTCTTGTATCGTACGTTGCATCATTAGCCTTGACGTGGGCACAACCTGACATCTTGGGAGAGAGGTGTATCCGTGGTAATGCATTGGCTTTGTACACCCGGTGTGGTGTACGTGTGCTATGATATTCTTGTACGTGTCTGTGCATCAGTAAGCGTAGGTGTTGTTTCCTTTACGTGTTTTATCTCAGTCTTCTGATGTTTGGCCAGCTGGCGTAGAAAGTTCGGCATCGCCTGTTGGGGGTTCAGTTGACTGAAGTAGACGGATGCTAGTGGGGGTTGCCGTCACAGCAACCCCGGGGGGGTCTCGCCCCTCTCTTGGTCCCCCATTGTTCCGAGCGGGGGGTACCACGAATGTTCTACAACTTCGAAAGCACAATGAAATCATTGATATATCAGAATGTCAAATATCGGGACTTGTTTAACATCCAGCCACACAGCTGCACGCCCACAGAGAGAGCGACGCAGCCGCCCCCCGATACCATCCGGTGAGCCGAGTCCGGTGGTGAGCAGCGTAGAGTAACAACCGTGGGCTCGTGAGTCTCCGCTAGAGGCTGCACTGCGCCTCGCACGGCGTGTGCTTGTGTGCATGTGTGTGCTCGTGCGCTGTTATTTCGCGTTCTTGTGCGGTGCGGTCAGGCATTCATATTATACGTACTGGCATATATTGAAGGGCGGGTGAATATCCCTAGAAAATAATCTACAACATACGTGCTGAGCTTGGTTTGTGCTTTTTTCCCAACAAAAGACTTGCGTACAGAATTCCCACAGCGGGTTTCCAGCAGCCTGTGTATCTAACTCCATGTTGTCGACATGGCAAGCGCGCCTCGGTGGCCGCGGGGCTTGGGGGAACGCAGGACCTCGAGGGCACGGGCTCAGGCCAGTTCCTTGCCGGCTGATACCGGCGGCGCCGATATTGGGCGGACGTTGGCGGAGTAAAATTGTTCGGAGCCCTGAAGGTTTTCATGGTTTGGCTTTGACGACGTCCCCCGACGGGATATTGGTCGACTTGAAATCTCGGGAGTGTCGCACTTTTAACAACTTAATTCAGGTGTTATTATATACTTCGTATGAGCCTATATGGGGTTCGCTACTGATGTTGCTGCTGCTGTATCGTACAGCGGCTGTACTGTGCGGGTGTATGTAGAGCCCAGAGGAAGTGTGTGTTTAAATCGTGCAGCTTGTGTTGTTGAATAGCCCCCCCCCATACAATACACACCGTGCCTACGTACACACACAGAGAGAGACGCATGTTTCGTAACTGCCACCAACATAAGACCTCGGCGGCTGGCTGCTGGTGTACCATGACTGCTGCAACATCAAAGCGCTTACGGTGTGATAATACAGGTACACAGTAGTGCACCGATCCCCTAAAGCATTGCAACGACCAACACTTGAGCACGAGCACGATAATCTGAGCACCAGCAGTAGAGCATGAGCACGTGAACGAGCACGAGCACGGCACGAACTGGAGTAAAGGACACTCGAGAACAGAAAGCACGAACGAGCAGTACAGCCCTCGAGCACGAGCACAAGCACGAGCACGAGCACGAGCACGAGCACGAGCACGAGCACGAGCACGAGCACGAGCACGAGCACGAGCACGAGCACTCGATCACAAGCAGAGGGTGGCCAAGAAATATGTGCGATCCATCAGCCGAACGACATGCGAAGCCCGTGGAAGATTATTTGCTCCATGAGCGTTTCCGTGCGCCTGGATGGCTCCAACCCCTCGGAATGCCTCCCCGTGGTTAACTGGTTGGTTTTGTGACGTGGGACGCCGAGAGCACGCGCCACGGAGCTCGGTGGGGGTGCCAACTTCAGCCGTGTGTACACGCCGGCCCCTTGCATGCCTCTCGGTCGAGAACACGATAAGCGGTCGGACGGGGGAAGAGCAACAAACGCAAGAAGTCAAACCACGTCTATTTGGTGCAATGTAATACCTGGTATAATGCAAGGTTCCCCCACAGGATGTTGTTGGCTTGGAATTCCGGGGGTGTCCCAAGTTGAAAAGGTTGTACAAATAAATGTTTCTTAAGTATGAGCCTTTGCAAGGTTCGCTGGTGGTCGCTGGTGTTGTACTGCTGTTGTTGCTGCTGTACATGTGCGGGTGCGTTGCGTTTGAAATTCCGAGGAAGTGTGGGTTGAAATCGGCCACCTTGTCTTCTGAATGGGACACACACGCACACACGAACACGCACACACGCACACACGCACACGCCTACACACAGAAGAAAAATTCGTGTTGAAAGTGTGTCCAAAATAAACAACTCGAAGTGCGGCTCTACGGTTGTATCATTGCTGCCAATACGCCAGACGACTACGGTGTGATACGGTAGATCCAGCATGAAATACCTAGCTCGACAGATAGTTTAACGTACGTATGCTATGATCACGTAGATGTGCGTAAATACCCAATTGCCGAAACAAAATTGGCCTTTTGGTCTATAAAGCTTCGCGTCCAACTGCACAAAGCACCGAGAGAGCTGTATGGTGGGATGCACCATAGTGGTACGAAGTACTGCTGCACCACGCTTGATATGTGCCTCGATCGAGTCGCTGCAGACTTTTCTGTCTCATGCGTGCTGTGTGTTGCGTGCTTCATTGTCTGTTCGGGCGGTGGAGCAAACACAAATCATCATGTATACTTCGCACCGATGAAAAAAACAATCGAGGCGGTGCCAAATCGAAACCCCACCCGTGGCGACTTACCATTTTTTTGTGACTTTTGGTCCTTAGATCACGTCATACAAACCCCCGCCTGGGGCCCAGACGTGAGCCGTGTGTATCCGCGGGCACCCTGGGAGCCCCACCGAGGAGAGCACGAGTAAAGACCCTCGTCCGAAAGAAAACAAAGATTCCGAAGCAGCAACAAGAACAATGTCTCACTTTGTAATATGTAATATCTTACAGCGTTGTGCCAACCGAGGCCAACTATTAAGCATACATAGGCGGTGGTGGCATGTTTAACAGCGTCGTTGCCGACTCACTCCAACCCGACCTATTTATATGTATATATACGGGCGTGAGATCCCCCTTACAACATCGATTTTCTCATTTGTGGTTACAAGGAAGGGAAATGTCGAAAATAAATGACGATGATAGCACCCGCCATGTTAGCAGCGCTGGCTGAAGGGTTAGTGCATGTGTCCGAATCTGCAACGGAAGAAGACGTACGATGCGGGCGCGACATAAGACAGATCGTACTGCTGCTGCACGCTGTTTTTGTACGGTTCGTGAGACCGCACCTCTCGCCTTTTAGGTCGGCAAGGGGTGTTGACACATAAATACTATTGTTTATTACGTCAGTATAGTACTACGGACTTGCAGATTCCACTGACAAAACAAAGCTTGTGAACATATATGGACGATGGGGGAGGGGGGGGGGGCGTGTCCTATAATAGAGGTAGCAGAATTTCGCCACAACGATTGTTTCGGACTGGCGGGGATCCTCAATTCAAGAACCGTGCCTGATATTCGAAATTATTTATTGTACACACACCTTCCTCGTTTCACACCTTAATTTTATATGGACGTCAGGTCTCAGGTGAGGGATGGACCTCCTCAGTGACAAGCCGCATCAATATCAGGTTCCACTGCTATGCCCTTGAACGCGTCCTGTGCAACGTGGCAAACACTCGAAAAGAACAATAAACTACTACCAGTACTTTCTGCTGTCAGCGCAAGGAGTTGTGGCAAACCTCAGACAGGTCGTCGATTTCCACTTAGTGGTCTTAATCGTTTGGGGTACCATAGATTTTCTGATCTATAGGATCTAGCTCATCATGTTGTCGGGTGTGAGCGGGGAATAACTACACGATCTAGATATAACATTATTATCCTGGGTTGGATCTCTACTGTACAGATCTTGCAGAACGTCTCAGAACTGCAGGGTGGAGTCTTCACTTGATGGCATAGGTCGCGATCTGTCCGACATATTTAAGTACGATGTGGATCGTTGTGGTCGATCGAACGTGTAGTTCTGGTGTAATGTACATTGAAAGCAGCAATTTAGTTTTGATGTACTGTGCTACTCTACTGAATAATTTAATCTACGGTACAGCAGTGGCGGCTGTACGACCTGAGAATGTCTGTAAGAGCACGGCATTTGTATGATATCGATCGAATGGATCACTCGCGACAGATCCTTCTTGGAAATTTCGTAATAATAATTAAACATCTAAGAACAGTTTTTGTTTTTTTCATTCCTTAACCCTTTAACTACCGCAAAAAAGTATCACATACTATTTCAAAGTAGTTTTGTCCCCAAAAACCGCTTCCGGCTCTAAAGGGGTTAAACGTTATGTTCGCCCTTCTATTTCAGCTCCCTCTCTAGAGAACTGTAGCAGTAGAAACACAGACCCGGGGAAATTAGGTAGGCTTTGCTTTCCCCTCCCTACTGCGCTGGCACGACAAAGGGGCGGTGACACAAGGAGTTAGTTGTTCTACTTCAACAGATTATTGTACAAGGACGGGGTAAAATTAAGTACAATACGAGTACCAGCGACCTGGTACCAGGTATTTGTTATATTTTGGATAATTTTACAAAACACAAGTACTGAAGAGGGTATACGTATCCATAATAAGTAGATGTAAAGGGTAATACTTGCTTGTTGTGTGAGCGAGGGGGGGTGTGTGGTTTTGGATCGGGTCGAAATATATAGATAACTTAGAACTACGTAGGTGACGAGAAATCGATATACACATATACACCGGATGATATGCGAAGTGTGTCGAGAGCGTTTTGTTTACACGGACAGGTGAATGTTTTAGGCGGCCGTCATCGAGCGTGACACGATACCCCGACGACACCAGTGTTTCAGCCTCAAGCCTCAGTGGTTAACGTGTCCAGATGGTCGCTGTTCGTTTGTGGCAATACAGATCTCCTTCTTCATTGATTCAAACCGTCAACGACAATTTCAGGAAATGTACTGGAGGGGGGGCGTCAGGAAAATGAAAACGATGTTCGTGACTGCTCCTGCGCTAGTCGTACTTTGGACGCGTTCACGAGTTTGGGATGGCGTCGAATTAGCAGGTTTTCAATTGCCGTTTGAAGGGGCTGGGATTGTCCGACTCGCTTTGGTTTATGTTTGCTGCTAGGAGATCAACATTTTTCTTCTTCGTGAAACCTGAATGTCATGCCGCACAAACGTTTCTTCTCGTCACCTTAATGAAGGCCACAGGTCACAAGTCACCACCGACGCCGCGGTGGAGACGTGACCACAAGGCAGTCAAGCGTTGCTGATCGAACACACTTCGTACATCGGACATATCATCGACTTCGACCTCATGATCTGGATATGTTAGGGTAGATGAAGGTTTTATCTGTTGGGTTTAGTTCATGCAAATACGATCCCGTAGGTAATTACTGCGTAATTACCTTCTAACAAAGCAGCACCATAACACGAGCAGGAGTTGTAAAACCTGCAATGTCTGGGGTGTGTGTTTGCGGTGTTGGATGTTCTGTACAGATCCTGTACAACATGCAATCATGGCGAGTTAATATCCAATACTCTAAATCATGATATGTCCGATTCGTGAACACATTCGACGTGCGGTTGTCCTTCCCATTTAACAAAACAAACAGACCGCGAGTACCACTGGGAGAATTTGCGAAATAAAACAATAAAATATTACTGCCCCGTCCATCTATGGTCTCGTCTGGTGATGTTCCACGCTGCTGTCGAAAGTGGAGGGCTTAGATTGGGTGAGGTATGAGTACGGGTTTGTTCAATGTATACGCCGGAAGTGTACTTCAGCCCAAATCCACACCGATTGTTTTCATTCACAACCGCAAATTTTGAACATGCACACGAGTTACATGATGTCTTTTTCAACAACCAACGGAGTTGTGATAGCCGGATGTATTGTCTTTATGTTTGCCGGGTATTCCATATTTCGTTTCTTTAATGACATTTACGGCTCGCGGGGTCCTAACCTTAGGCGAAATACATGACAAACACGTTTCTAATACGTTCCCTAAGGGTACAGGGAACACGCGGTGTGCGAAACGTCAGAGTCCGTCGCTGAACAAACGGCATAAAAAAATTGCTCTTGAATGCCAAAAATATGGATAGGCTTACCAGTTGCCATGGAAATTATTGAGGTATGCTTTCTATGTCGTATTTTGTTTTGGTTACGCGTCACTTCGTAGACGTCTTGCGCATTAAATTCTTCGAAACATTGTGCGAACCATTTTATAGACATGCTGCCTTGGAGAACCTGGAACCAACTCCGCTCGAAACAACACTGAAAACCAAATGTTTTCTTCCTACGGAAATACCTGCCTGTTGTTGACTGTTTTGAACGATTTTGGTTGGTCGGGACAAATGTTCGTGATCACCAACCGTAGGCCCTAAAAAACAAACTGGCCGCGTTACCGTCCTTAGCTGTTACTGGTTGTCCTTAGGATACCATTTAGTTGTTTTTGCATTCCAGTAAATGCTGCATGCGGTCTTCGTGGCGGACCCAATTTGGGGCATTAACCTTGAACCAGTCTGTGCACAAGATCCCTTTGGGTGGGATATTTCTCATCTATTTTAGAGATATATGTTGTTCACGCGCGTACGACATCAGTTACTTCAGCCGAACTACAATCCACCTTCGCCAAAGACAGGATGATCAATTCAGTCCAAAACCACAGCTTTCGTCGGACCAACGATGCATACGGGAATCATGTGCTCATCATGTGTTACGTGTCTTCGTCCAGTTGGTGGCCATAAGTCTAGTTTGGAGGAAAACGTGTACCTGCGAGGCGCTCGGCTTCCGACGGAACACAACAACAACAGTTAAATATGTTTACGAGACCATCTGCCTATCCTGCGCTCGGCGAAGCCATATCTTTCAAAAAAGTTATGGGCGCAAGAATGTATTGCCTGCCAATACTGCGGAATAGGCCGTCATCGTCACCAATTGGTTGATCCAATTCGAACACGACGGCTGTTGTCAGGCAAACCACACCTAGTAGGTTCAAGTCCTGTCTACCCTTGTCTACGTGAGGGCATGGTCACCATGTTGTCCAATCGATACAGACTGCTGTCCCATCGGTAGCTCCGTTATATTCAATGACTTCACAATGGCGGGTCATCTACCTTCCAACTTGGTTTTATTATACAGAGGCCTCTGTTGTGATACTGGTGGTATGAAGCATCAAACAGTACAGGCCCCAGGGCGTTTTGCAAGAGCTGGCGATAAATAGAGACCCTCCTCGATGAATAAATTTTACGTGGCATTTCAGCGGCCTTCGGTCCAGTAGTAACGTGCGCAATAACTGAAAATATGTTGCTCGTTCGTCATCCATAATGCACAACAGAACTAGATGTGTACAGAGAGCTGCTGCCGTGGTATTCCTATACCACACATGAAATAACGAAGTTTTTCGAAGGATCGACCTATCGATGGTTGAATTAATACATAATGTGTACAACTAAGACTACAGGCGACTACGAAGTCCGTGGCGAAAATGTTCAAATGTTCTGACTTTAGTCGTGCTAGGTCAGACCACACCTGAAAGACCCACAACATTCGAATCAGTGCGGACATTCGTGTGACACATATTTAACAGTCCACATGGTTACGTACTCCGTAATAAATTGTTCAAGTGTGACAACATGTTTCAGTTTACGTGAGGCCACACCTCAAGACACGGGATATCCCCGTCGGGCTCACGGCATACGAAGTTTTCGACACAATTCGTGGAGTACACCACTGCTTGGTAGACTAAGCGGGCCCGTACTGTAGGTACATATTTTTGTTGGCTGGTTTCGGATGGGGCTACTGTAGGGTTTGGACGATTCTTCGTATGTGGTATTATACACTCTTACTACACGTATGCATCAATCAGTTGTCGCGTAGGTGGTGTTGTACCCTCGAGTACTCCGAGACGCCAATAAATAAATTATTGAATTAATGCAGAAGTTGGTACATCATGTTCCACGCGGTTACGTCCGTGGTATAACGGTTGAACTTTGCCTACATTGAATGTTGTACGGCGCAACATATAATACCATTGCTCAGACGCTTTGAACTCCGCGATCAACATCCGACCACTATGGGCTTAATCCAACTATGGTTTGCGTCGATCCTTGCATTTGTTCCCTGTTACCCGACTGCAAAATGCCTGCTGCCGGACTGTGCAATGACCTTGGGCAACCACGGCGCCCTCAATCATTCTTCGACATCTTCTTCTACTCAAGCACTCTCGACCGGTGAGAGTGACCCGTGGCAACGATGTCTGGTACTATATTCCTTGGCACTATGTCAATCAGGTTTCTCGGGGGGTCCCTATTGATGCGCTTGATATCTACCTCCCGAAGATTCACGTTGTGAGCGCACATGAAATCAGACACATTTTCAGCGTGCGGTAGAAACGAAACATACATGTGAACGATAATAGTTGTATACGAAAAATAGTTGTACTAATGCAGGATGTAGTTATATCAACCAATTGCCGGCGAAACGCTGCACGGCAGGGATATGGTGTGTCGACAGTAATTTACTGGCCCGCCGTTTGAGATGGACAGCGAGCTGGGCAAATACACACGAGACAAACTTGTAATGAAATCTATGGGAAGCCCTGGGCAATCTTGCTGGTGTAAAATTGGCCGCGAAGTGTAACATGTGTTCCTCAACGTGCGCCGGGTATCGTTGCAAGCTTGATAAAGGCTAAAATCACTTTACCGCAGTACACAAGAAGCTTCACGGTGTAACGTCGGCTGCGTATTCTGAGAAGGTAACCGTGCACGTCAGCGTGGGCACAGCATCGTGTCGTGCTTGGCATAATATAGGTCGTATAACTGCTTTCAACGACAGGTGTACTTTGGTCGGACATGTTGCGCGTTAGTGCAACTCTCACAAAGGTCACACGTTTGCTTTAATGGCATGCTGTACACTAAAATGTGTCATGTCTTATCGATATCCCACATGACCGAAACATATAGTATATCATGCTAAACTTCGAAAATGTACGCATTCGTTTGTATGCGTGTGCTTCAGGTTCATCTTGTGTATATACCAATCAACTCTTTATATCAGTTCTACGCAATGCCCTACCAGATATGCACCCCCAACAGCTGCGCAATATGTATATCCGTGCAGTTTTGAAAATAGAACCGGTGAGTCCAACACAGCTGCGACTGCCGTTGCTCCCCCGCACGACCCAGTTCTAGGTTGTCGGTCGCTCTACTATACAGTCTGAAGAGACAATCAATCGACGGGGGATATGGAATATAACTTCTACAACATGACGAATACTTCACTGCCAGAGGACGAAGTGCCGTTCGATAGAATAGTGTATGTCGAACTGATTCTTGTGACGAAGTCGTACCGCTTAGGTCAGAAAACATTGTCTGGTTTTCATGGTAGAGCCTGCGACGTATTCGATAATATGGTTGAACGCAAGCACTATGCCCGAGATGAAGCGCACAACCTCTAAACTTGGTACTCGGAATAGATATAGGTAATCGTGAGGGATAGTTGTATTCGTACACCACACTTATATACCCCAAAGGAGCTGCCAACCTAATTCACGAACACTCGGGATGTGGCCCGTACGCTCTGGTTAGGTGGTATACATGACGAGGTTTATCCGACGGGTTCCCCTATCTGGCCTACCCGAGCCGGGCAGTGTAAATATGCAAGCACACCAACAAGTCCCTGATTTCTCCAACAGTCTGGTACAATTCAGTGCTGTCGGAGTTGTGTGTAACCTATTCATCCAGATACCATCGTTTTCTGTGAGTTGTTTTTCCCTCCTCCGCTCAGCCTTCCTCTCTCTCTCTCTCTCTCTCTCTCTCTTTCTCTCTCTCTCTCTCTCTCTCTATCTCTCTCTCTTTCTCTCTCTCTCTCTCTCTCTCTCTCTCTCTCACTCTCTCTCTCTCACTCTCTCTCTCTCACACTTTGTTTCTCTCACACACCCTCCTCTCACACTTTGTTTCTCTCGCTTTCCACCATAAGCAAGACATACGGCGCCAAACAAAATGGTGAGATTTGTTCCCCTCTTCGCTGCTTTGGTCACTCTCGGGGTCACAACTGGCCAGCCACTCCCATCTTCCAACGGTGAGTGTGTATTTGTCCGTGGTACTCAAAGCGAAACGGGCTTTCTTTCACAAGCATCGTGTAGCCGTCGAGCGGCCGTTGCTAGTATTCGGCGAAGGTGCATGGGGCAGTGACCTGGTCTGAAATTGGTTAAAGATTCTGCTACCTCATTGGTAGCCTATTGGTCCCGAGTCGAGCCTAACCAGGGGAATGAAAGCGTGCGGTCAAACAAAAAATTTAAATGTTTCCAGCGAACATCTTGCAGAGCAACACTAAGATATCTACATACGCCCGGCACATGTTGATATCCACACGAGAGTGTCGGTCTCTTGTTGCTTCAATCAAACCAGTTGCCCTACAAAAAACAGCTCTTAAAGCAACCGCAACAACAACGACCGCCATATTATACCGCACTTGACGATTCCATGCACGGTTCAGTTCCCTTTTTGATGGTGGAGGCTAAAGTAGTCGTCACTGCCTCCATGGATGCCTGCGTCCCTGCCTCCCTTTGCTATCATGCAATCTACCTTCCGCCAGTAGACGAAGATGTTGACGAGGGCCTCCACGGGAGGCGAACCTCTTCGTATCGCAAGGTACGAGGTATCACGATCTACTGTCTTTTTTTATCCAACTATTGTTACACGCGTAACGTCCTGTGCAGAATAAGTCGACCGGGCCTATGCGACACCGGAAGGTGGGATATGCAAAGCGGGCCACTATTTGAGCTAGCAGCATATAACTAAAACTTCCACATGCCCACGATATTCCAATATCTACCGTGTTTTGGCTACCGTTGACGGGTTGTTTTTGGTTTATGAAACTGATAGAAGTTGGTATAGTCCACAGATACATGGAGAGCAAGGCGGAATTAGCGTCTCGGTGTGTCTGCTAGCTCCCGTCTACCTCCGAGCAAATGCTTGACCAGTCAACGTAAAAAAATCATTTAAATATTGCACTGTTGCTCAAAACATGTGTGTGTTCATTTGGTCCTCCCCCTTCCCCCTATCAGGGTAGTAGCATAGTAAGCGATATAATTACCTCCTACATGTACATATGAAGGCAGGATGAACAATTGTAGATTTAAATTTGTTGGAGGCTATATGCCAACATGCGCCTTTTGCCATGTACCCCTGGTATATAATGATGTATCGGGGAGGGGGCTAAATAATATACCTATGCAAAGGCCTTCGTTCGTACTGATCTTTAACTGATGTTTTAGTAGAGATGATATAAACCAGAAGCGTTTGAAAAAAGGAGACTGTAGCAACCACCCCCGGGTTTGTATTTCGTTTCACCCCCCGCAGAAAGTGTACTGCGACTCCTACCACTGCTCAGACGGTTATGCTCGGATCGACAACGCCGAGGACGTGAAGTGCAAGAGGGGCACGTGTAAGCAGTCCAAGTGCTGCAACAAGGTCTGCACGAGCTACGACTGCCCTAAGGATTACTCCTTTGTGGAATACCCTGACACTACCGTGTGCGAGGACGGCAAGTGCTCCACAGACCAGTGCTGCGAGAAGGGTGAGACGCATTCAGGGGTAACCCGCCCAAGAGGTCAACGTAATTGCGTCAGGGAAATAAAGTTTAGTAAGCCGCTTCCACCTCACTGGCGGGCAGTTGTCAATCATCAGGGTGCGGTCGTGAACCGTGGAAATTTTCATCCCGTCCGAGCCAGTATCCCAATGTTACATGTTAGTGCCGTCTGTTGTATCGCGTCGTAGGCAACCCAAACTACGTTCCCAACCAATGTCCAATGTTTTCGTCTCATTGTATTGATTAGACTTGCTCATGCTCGAACTGATATTCCGTGTGGCGCTGGGACGAACCTTCCATATCTTAACCCCAGGCACGGTCTACTGCGACACCTTCATGTGTTGGGATGGTTACGGGCTCATCGACGGCGCCGAGAAAAAGGAATGCGAGCACGGCGAGTGCAAAGAGTCCCAGTGCTGCGACAAGCTCTGCTCCACCTACGACTGCCCTAGCAAGTGGACCCCGGCGGAAGATTATGACACCACCGTGTGCAAGAACTCCCGATGCACCAAGCACCAATGCTGCGAGAAGGGTAAGGGGCCCGTGTTATTGTAAGAGTAGCACGTAAACGTTTGAAGTTCCCCGCTCGGAGATCAAACCTACTTATCAAAACGTTGTAGTAATTTCGCGGCACCCAACCTATCCGTTGTCCGCGTACCGAACGAATATGGTTTCTAAAAATAAAATATAGGACCAAGTATCTGGGCAAGCTCCCATGTTGTAAAGGCTACGCCAGTGAGAAGCGCTTGCCCTCGTACGTGCAAACTTTGCCGACGTGCGGTTCTAAGTCGAATTCCGAGTAATTATTGCACGGGTTCAAAGTGATTTCATTTGTTTCAGCAATAATAGTACTTATGTAGTCTGCCATTCCACTTCTAGAAGCCTGTCCCAGGGTATGCAGTTACACAGATCCACCGTCGGTTGTTCTTACTGTTGATGCCTTGTGTTCCGTGTATCCACGTGACACGATCACTGCTTTACTCTGTAGTAATAGTTGAGGGGTGCTGTCGTGTCAAGGGGATAGTATATAGCGTCAGTTCAAGTCCCAGATTTTCATCCTGCGAAAGGCGTAACACCTAACATATGTGAAGCCCCCTGACATCAGCAGCGTCACACCTGACCCAACCACAATAAATTGAAAACTCTGTAAGCCTATTGCATGGGCTAGGAAGCTAACGAAATTTTTTGTCAATAACAAACGACACCGGGTACCTTATCAGTTGAGGTGAGGAGCCACTTCGGTGAGCAAATGTTGGGGGATAAAATGCAGCTCCCACCGTAGCACGACTTGTCGGACTAATATTTTGATGTATCTCGTGTTGACTGGCAATTGCGATGAAACCTCAGAAGTGAAGTACTGCGACTCCCTCACCTGCTCGGACGGGTACACTGCAATCGACAACGCCGGCGAGGTATTGTGCTGGGGGGGCAGGTGCAAGACGTCCCAGTGCTGCGACAAGGTCTGCTCCAGCTTCAACTGCCCTAGGAACTACTCCCCGGTGGAATACGCCGACTCTACCGTGTGCGAAGACAACGCGTGCAGCAAATACCAATGCTGCGTGGAGGGTGAGCCGCATCCCGGGTAGACTTCGCTGCACGAATTGAGGGAGAGATTTCTATGTTCCAATATTCGTCATTGGTGTTCCTATCCCTATGAAAGCCAGCCAGCGTTCTTCAGTGTCTCGCTACATCCAAATCGCCACTGCTCGATATTGGGTTCGTGAATTTTAGCTTCCGACGTGCAGACAATTGCATGTGAATAGCGGCTGCAGCTGTCCATGCCTTACGGCATGCTGATTAGAAGTCGGCGATGATGGTCTACTAAATCCCTCATTCCCGTTGCGACTGCCGATCATGATTGAACAACAGATATCGTAACCTGTGAGGATTTCGAGTGCTCGGCCGGTTACACTATTTCGAGCCACCCTGAGGGAATCGACTGCAACAATGGCCGGTGCACGGACCGCCAGTGCTGCGACAAGGTCTGCACTAGCTTCAACTGTCCCAAGAACTACTCCCCGGTCGAATACCCCGAAACTACAGTGTGCGAGGACAACAGATGCACCAAAGACGAATGCTGCACGAAGGGTAAGACTCAACCCGATATCGCGTCGATGAGTCAAACTAAAGTAATCTGCACTGTTAGACACTCATAATGATGGTCTGTCACACTGCTGTACGATTCACGATTTTGAGGGCTATACGAAGTAGGTACACACAAATAGCCATACCATGTTTATATGGCGAATTCAATAAACGATGGTGGTATTGTTTCTCGCGACAGTAACAATCACCGCTAAACAGTCGGTTTGTAAAGCAAGCTCCTGCTGTGAAGGGGGTGCGCATTAATAGCCTCGGTCGCTGTCCAAGAATTTCTGTTTCGAACCCGGCGATGACGGTCTACAACACCTTGTACTCTAGTTGTGACCGACGTCCACGATCCAACCTCAGATATCGTAACCTGTGAGGACTTCAAGTGCTCGGCCGGTTACACCATATCGAGCAGCCCTGAGGGAATCGAATGTAACAATGGCCGGTGCACGGACCGCCAGTGCTGCGACAAGGTCTGCTCCAGCTTCAACTGCCCCAAGAACTATTCCCCGGTTGCATACCCCGACACTACCGTGTGCGAGGACAACAGATGCACCAAAGACGAGTGCTGCACGAAGGGTAAGACAACTTCCTAACGCCGGTAACACGAGTTTGGCCATAATACTGTAGAGTTTAAATTAAACCATGATTCTGGCACACGACCCGACTACGTTAGGCACTTAACAACATGTTCCGGGAATATTCGCACCGTCCGTGACGGGTGCCAGGGACGTTTCAACGTTTGTGCAAGCATACTAGTTTGCATTGTATGGCTACATGGCTGGATGTTTCTTACCGCAATGGAGCGCTGTATGAGCGGCCATGAAATTTATACAGGCAGAAATAGCGCCCGTCGCTGTCAAACCATCGTGTCGTGCGATATGAAACCAACCGACCTCGGACTTATACCGGTTATCTCTCGTTGCGACTGATGATCACGTGGAAACCTCAGATGTTGTAACCTGTGAGGACTTCAAATGCTCTGCCGGTAACACTTTATCGGGTAGCCCAGAGAGCATCGAGTGTGCGTATGGCCAGTGCACGGACTCCCAGTGCTGCGACAAGGTTTGCTCCAGCTTCACATGCCCTTGGAAATACTCCCTCATTGAAGATGCTGACTGGACCGTGTGCGAGGACAACAAGTGCACCAAGTACCAGTGCTGCGAGAGGGGTAAGAGTTCTTACTCCAACACAACGTTGAAGCATGTTTCACGTGCTTGTGGTGTATGATGATGATGTTTTACGCATCCGACCTATAATGGTCTAGATCACTTAGATCCTAACCTTCCGTTGTGAGCTGTTGTGCGGGATCTGTGTACTGCATACTCAATCCAGGAAGCATGTGCTAGATCATGCAGAGTCATGAGTTTCCCCAGGGAACCCGAGCTCGATCGAACATATGAAGAGGCGACCTGCTCTGAACCATCTAGATCGTCAACTGGGAATCGGGGGCGTGTCTGCCATTTGCAATATTCCCGTTATAGTGGTAAGCCGGGTGTATTGAATGTATTGCGCCAGGGGGTTTCCAAGTAAACGGGGACACTAAAAGTCCAACTAGCGTATGTCTTGCCAACGAAAGTAGCCCGTCACTGCCGCGACTTTGTCTTGCTTATCACGCTGCCTCTGCCGGCGATCACTTATGAACCCCAGAAAGGAAATACTGCGACTCCATTACGTGCTCCCACGGTTACACGTTGATTGATGGCGCTGATACCGAGGAGTGCAAGAGGGACACGTGCAATGAGTCCCAGTGCTGCGAAAAGGAAAATGTTTGCTCGCACTACAAGTGCCCTAAATGGTACACTTCAAAGGCTGACTCGGACAAGATCAAGTGCCACAAGTCCGGTTGCACCACGGACGAGTGCTGCTATTACCACTGTGAGTCGCATTCTCACTCCGAGTTTAGTTGAAGTCGATTGTTGAAGCACCGAACACCCCAGAATAAAAGGAAAGAGGACGTTCGGTGGCTTCAAAAGTATATTTTGTTGTTTTATCCTCTCTGGTTTAAACCTCAATGTTGCATGAGGACCCGGTCTTAATTGTTTCACCACTCACCCCGCCCTTGTCTAAAATACGATTAGTAAAATTGAAACTCGCTGACGTTGTCAAATATAGGATCACAACCCAGCTTGGCAAGCGAATAACAGTAGATATGGCATCCGTGCGGCCCGCAGTCCTTCAATGAATCTAATATCAGCACCGGTCGTGTTTGTATGAGCCAGGCAGATGTCAGAACACTTCCAAAGGCGTGTAAAGTCTGTCCGCAGAACTGGTTGGCAATCTAGAACACAGAACCCGCTGAGCCGGCAGAATAGGCAAATGCACTTTACGCCGACATTATTGTCTGGTGTATCAGCCCACCGCCACCAGTCCACGCCTCGAGGTTGAAACCATAACCACAAAGGGGCCGAAATGGTTACACACCTTAATTCCGCCAAACACTTGTCGTTCAACAAATCAACCTTGTACACGCCAACATTGTTTCTCGACAGGATGCGACCAACTGCGGTAGCCTACATATCTGAAGACAGGATCAACCTGACCGAGTACTCCCAAGACATCAACCGAGTTCGAACGGAGTACAGTTAAACGTTGCCTCTGATGTGCGAATCGCCCACCGGAGCACGCAACTTGGGTGCAAGGACTGATGTTTCTAGTAGGGAGGAAATGTCGAAGCCTCGAAATAGTGAACGCCGTTTGGTTGAACACACCTGTGTATGAAAGGCCTTCGGACTATAATTGGATGCTCCATTTTACCCACTTCGTGATTGCACCGTTCGCCAAACGGTGATTCGTGAGAAAAGGTCCTTTCTGTATTGGCGCACGTAGACATGTCTTCGAGGGTATCATACCCGTTGCGACAATTGCTGCACAGTATGCGCTCCTGGTGGTTTTCTTTTTATGGAGTTGTTGTGTTGTCGACTCTTCATCACATGCGTGCTGGGGTTTAGGGAACGGGTTTTTCGGGTACTTGCGTTTACGATAGACCAGATGAACCCGTTCATGCGTTTCGTTGCAGACTGTACTACTACGTCTTCAATCGGTGATTTAGGACCCAGCTTCGTTTGTTGCTGCGTTGAAGTACAAAACAGATACATGCATTGGTGCTTTTGATTGTCGTTCTTAGCACGGCTGGTTAAGCTTGTGTTGAGGATGCAGGTTCATCGATTGCCCTGTTCAACTACAAACGAAATACGTTCGTTGGAGCCTTCGATTATTAGGCTTACTGCTGGTCCCTGCTGCTGCCCAGGATTGATGTTTGTCGATTTCCCCCTTAGTCAACAAATGGGGAACGCCTGTTATTAGTTTCGGCTGTAGACAGTACGACTGTGGTGTAGGCGGAATGCTTAATCTGGAGGTTCGTTGGGTGCTTCGTCCAAATCAAACCAGATGTGTCCGTTGGTGGTGTGGCTTGGGTACTTGCTGTGTTTTGATGGTGTCGACGTTGGGTAGGTGAGCAGAAGACAATCCAGGAGTTTGCCGGTACGTTGGCTAATCGATTGAGCCTGGTTTCATTTAAGAACGTTTTGTCTACGCATTACGATTGTACGACGTACACGTTTGATATTTTGCATTAATTTTATTGACCGACTGAGTGTGGTAATTCCGTGTTATATGGGTTATTTTTTTAACTTGCGGACAGCTGGGCTTCGACACTCCGCAAGAGCAAGGCCACCCTTTGTAATGAAAACCAGACCCGAACGCGTGTTACACATTCGCTTGGGACATCCCGTTATACATGGACCCCGGTGTCCTCAGCCCTGGCACAACTCGCTGCAAATACGGAACCAGTGACTAGGCACATCGGATGTACAACACTAACGATACATTTGTCATATACGAAGTCCTCAACATATTCTTGGTGTCGGTCTTGCTTGTGTGAGCAGCGTGTAGTATGATAGCGATGGTGTATGATGGCATGGCGGCGGGTGAACCGTCATCCTCAGCCGTACTCTAAAGCCTGGAATCGACAGTTGCACGTGCCACGTCCGCGACCCCCTTCAAGAGATAACACTATCAAGAGAGTATTGGACAGACACATATTGACCACTGACCTATAAAACAGGGCCCCCTGCTAGCGCTCGGTGGCTATGGTGTAAAACAAAAAACATATTTATACATTGCCAAGAGTGTCACGGTGAGTATAGCCTCTAATGATGTTTGTATAACGCTTAAAGGCATTGTTGGCCTGACACAACATTTCTTTCTTCTTCCAGTACGCTTTTATGGGTCAGTGACATAATATGAAACCTGTCAGGTACCAGGCAAAGTTGGTACAGTACCTTTCGGTGCACGATCTTGTTGCAGCAATGCAGAAAATCAAGTGTAAATAATGCGGAGGCCATAGTATCCAGAATGACCGATGGACCCAGCAGCCCATCTATGTCCCTGTTATGCCAAACGATATTTGGTTAAGATTACTCCGATATGTTTAACAGTAATAGCTGTGTCTGATCGTTGACGTAAGCCGACGATACAAAACACCGCTCAAATATGCCGACATACTGACTTACGTTTCTCAAAGACAAATATTTCACTTCTACCCACAAGGTTTGTACGATGTCACTTGTATCGTAAATGAGGACGGAATAATATTGGTTTAACGGAGTGTCTGACTCGGGACTTCGATGACCAGGCTGGTGTTTTGGGCGTCTGTGTAGTTAGCACCAGACATACCGCCACGTCCATTAGCTCTACATCAGTGTGGTATAGAAGACAACGTTGTTTTGTATGGGTATTTTTTGGCATGCTGGCGCTGTTGGTAAGGCCGCCGCGGTGCTATCATACGGTATATCGTCAGCTGTTAATGCGTGAACGCAGTTCCACAACATAAAAACATTAGCGCCCGCATTACACAATATAAATGCCTTATAGTCGCGAATTGTTTGATGGTGCAAACGACAACTGACGGGCCATCAGTGACACGGGGATGCGTTACGTTCCCAACGGGATACGCGAACCTGACAGGAGTCAGCTCCAGCTCTAGGCCTTTTGATGGTGATTGAACGCCATCTCACTGTTTTCAGAATACGGTAAATCCTGAACTATATATAATATAAAATAAAACAACGCCAGCTGTGAGATCGAGGATTTCGTCGAAAATCAACTTTGCAAGCTGCGTGGGACACTTCGATCGCGCGTACTACGTGTTCGGTATAACTTAATGGGGGATATATAGTCCTTATTGAGGGGAAGAATATCTAACAGTCATGGAATTGGGGAAGAAGTGTTCAAAGGGCATGCATTGTTTAATGGATGGAACATAAGCACATATAGTTATCTTTGAGGGTAGCAAAGTCAAGCACCTGTGTGTCTGAGGGGCAGTGTGGGCGCGAGGGGGGCGAAACAAGAGGGGGCGGGGGTTGTTTACTGCCCATCAGCACATATGATACCATGTAATTTGCTATCACGTTTAAATGTGTTTCAAATAATATTACCACAGCTAGTTCAGGTTATTCATTTTCTTTAGTTGTTTAGGGGCTTACACCATTTGTTTTGTATCGCAAGTGGAGGGCCGCTAGTGAAAGAAGGAACACAAGTAAGTCATACAGGTTTGGGGCGGGGGGAGGGGGGTCTGGTGCGGGGAAGGGGAAGGGGAAGAAGGGATAAAAGGGACTGTGTTGTAATCTTGAAGCAACATACGGAGCGAGATGTTGAGTACCTGGCAAGTTTGAAAATATGTCATGTGCCAGGTATTGATCACTCATGGTCGTTCCCAGAGATACACTGATATTTGTATCGGAGGGTTCTGATACTTGTATTTGTGGGCTTCGATACACCTATTAGTAGATAAATACAACGCCACCTGTGGTGTATACCAACCAGTAATACCATTAAATACGTGATCAACAACAGTGTGGAAAGGGCTCAATACAACCCTAACCCAGACAAGACTACTAGTACTAAGTACAGATTGCTACTGCAATTATTGTTACTAGTGTTACTACAGTACTACAACTCCTACTACTATTACTACTGCTACTACTTCTAATACTACTACTACTACCTCTACTACTACAACTACTACTACTACTACTATTACTACTGCTACTACTACTACTCCTACTACTACTACTACTATGACGGGGGACCATAATTAATAGGACCTACTGTAGACACAAAAGGATCTACTGTAGACCCCAAAACCTATATATTTCCCTATTTTTGCTAACAATATTTGGTCCATAGTTAATGGGACCTACTGTAGACGCAATAGAACCTACTGTGGACACCAAGACCTATATGTTTCGCTTTTTTTTGCTAACAATGTTTGGTCCTATATTCTATGGTCCCGCCTAATACAACTACTACTATTACTACTACTACTACTACTACTACTACTACTACTACTACTACTACTACTACTACTACTACTACTAC
>JAYJME010000105.1:0-38603 GCA_036873775.1 Costaria costata
CCGCCTTCTCTCCCCCGGCTACACGCCTGCCCCCGCCGGAGCCCGCGTCGACCACGGGCTCGCCCGCTATCGCACGACGCGAAGTCAAGCTCTTGTGAGTGAATCAAACCAAGGTTACACGAAAATTTATCAGTTTTTAAATTATTTTCCTCAAGGGGGCGTGCTCTTTCGGCTTTCGTGTATACTTCGAAGTACATACAACAACCGTTGATACTGAATCTGCGTACCTGCAACCTGTAACAGCAACAATACCGTTTATTTATCTTGATGCGACTGCCATACCCTGCCCCCCGCGGAGCGAACGCCTCGGGCTTCCGCCCCGGCTTCGAGCCCCCAGGGTTCCGCGCGCTCGGCTCGCGCGGGGGGCGGAAGGCCGGCCCCCCGCTCGGGGTGTGCCCCCGGCCGAGCCTGCGGAGTTTCGGGACCCCGCGACATAAATCTCGCGGATTTCAGGATTTTGACCGGTTTCTAGAGTTGGAAGATCCAGGAATGCTGCGCTCTCGTGCGCCGGGGACAATCGTATACCAGTCTGATGGCAAATATAAGGTACATTGATACCTTTTGCAGCAATCTAAATGTACCTTATATTTAGGGTCAGACTGGTATATGTTTATTGAATTGGCCCTTCCAAGCCATAATGCGTTCGTACCTGATCCTTCTCGGCCCTAGCGTCCCGCTTAATCTCCATTTCTCTCGCCCGCTTGCTTTGACGATCTGGCAGAAATATTCGCGCACCTTGCCAGATGCAAACTGCACTGACCGTGACAAAACAAACTCCCAGCCTGCCACACCTGAGGCAAATCGACACGACGCATGCCGCGCCATAGAAGGGGGTGAACAACAATCAGCGGCGCCATCCCACATCTGACCTAGTTGGGCGTTTTTCGCTTACACTAGTTGAGCATCTCGAATGTCGACCGTCACAAAACGTCAGGGACACACGTTTGTATATGATAATAATGTACAAAAGTCTATCAATACATTGAACGGCGCTGAAGCAATCACTCAATCACCTAGCTTTGTCGTAGTTGTCCGGGTCCACGGCCGTGTCCATATAATGGAGTTTGTAGCTGTCTAAAACCCAGTCGGTGGTGTCGACGTAAGGGGGGCCGTAGAGTAGAACGTACACCGCCAGAGTCATTATCATGATGGGAATCAGCCCCAGTAAGGTGCCCCAGAAGGCCGGTGGAGCGATGAGGCTGAACATGCTCCAGAAATGAAGTCTCGATGGATTGACAAGCTGTCCGTGGAAAAGGGAGGCGACAAGTTACCATGCATCATACCATGCATCATACCTGCACCATACCATGCATTATACCTTGCATCATACCATCATACAATTTACAACGTTACGACGCCAACCGCTTAGGATGGTGTCAGCGAGGTTCGGTTTATGCGGAACATCGTAAGCTTGCGGCAAATAATCCCTGCTGCATCGTTAACGCCCATGTTGGCGGCGGGTAGAGATTCCCCCCGCACTCTACGGTCAGTACATTCATTCATCCTGTATACAGTCATTAATCCATCCTTTATACAGTCGAGCATTAGACAGGTTGTGTTAGGGAGTGCGCAGCGCAGAGAAAAGGAGAGAACGGTCGACCTTTTTCTAACAAACGCTTTAAAACACACCAATTTCTACCGAAAAATGGTGGGAGGTGATGAAAATGTCTTACCAACCAAGTACATCGGAGAGAACAGTAACATAAAATATCGCTGACTTGTCATTGCACCCACCTGTGTGGTGATGCGGACATTTAGCCAATACAGCGATGCCACTAGCACCGATGTGCACCCAATGACGACGAAAAGTGCAATGAACACCGTGTTATCAAAAGCAAACTTGATGATTAGGTCCCAGTAGTCCAGAGGGTAGTACTCGACGTTCAAAGTGTAGCCAACCTCCGACGGATCTTTGTCGAAGTCGTCGAACTTCAATTTAGCGTCAATGATACGCTTTGTATCCTTATCCAATTGGTAGTAGGCAATGGTCAGCGTCATCGTTCTAGGATAACACAGATCTGTGCAGCCACCGCTGTAGGTGTTTGCAGCCTTGCGATCAATTGATACGGGAACAAAGACATCAGATCCCTCGTCTTCGGCCAGTGAGGAAATCATAGCTCCAGTGCCGGCATCTCCATATCCAACGCGCGTCGCATCGCGCCCGGTGAAATCCTTCAGGCAAACCAAACACGACGGATAAACAGAGCCCACAGAACGATTATGGTCTACATGAATAGTAATGGCGCAACGCAACGCCTGAAAGCTGAAAGTAAATGACACCTTTACCAAGGTCGACGCCAATATCGCTACGAATGCAACAAGATAGGTTGTCCCGACTTTCTCTTTCTAACACGACCTATCCGTTACAGATACATTGGAAGAAAGGAGACTACCCACTATCTCGGCACCCACATGGAGCGATCACCAAGAAAAATAATTGACGTGAATACTGGTGCCCGTTGATGCGCCAAGGTAAACGATCATGGCGTACTATACACGATCGAGAGTGTCCAAGGCGTGACGGGCGGTCCATTGCCTGCGGGGCGTCATTGCCTCACGACAACCTTGCCAATGAGCATATGATCAAAGTCGTTATTTGGACCTGACTGATGTGCTGAATGCCTCTCACTCAAGCTGTCGAGTCGAGGCAAGGCACAACAAAGATCCGCCAAAGATAAATCACCCTGTGAAAACTGCTATTAACGCTAGCAATAGTGGGCCTGTTTGATAGTTGTACCTGCCATGTGATTGATTCACGAATAAGGTAGAAAATGCTGTCTCCCGTGGCAGCTTCGAACCATCGTGGAGTGATGTCGACGCTCTCTAGCTCCTCCTAAACAATGGAAAGGAAGTATTAGAGGTGAGTGTGCATTGAGCGTGCTGCCATTGTTAGCAAAGATAAGCAGGAATTGCTTGAATGCTGACGTTAGGCACGATGGAGAAATTAACGCTTAGGTAGTGGCGTTGCAGCTTCAAGGTAAATATTATATGCACAAAGTCCCCAAAGACGACAGGGATTGGTTAAGTCTGCCAAAATTGATCGGAATGGTTATACTCCTAGCACTCACCTCGTACTGGCATTGGACGGAGTATGTGCACCAATCTGATATGGGCATGCTTCCAACGTCCCATGGTCCCACGTACACTATGTCGTCTTCATGCGGAAAGACGGGGTGCGCATACCTGGGATGGTAAAGAAACAATTAATGCACAATTGCGTGGATCCCAGCTCAGCACGAATGTATTTTTGAAGAAAACTGTACCACCAAGTGTTGCACATTCTATGATTCCATTATTGTATTACTGAGCTCTTCGACTGTCAGGTGAATGCACGACTTACGAGCACGTGATTATTTTTAGTCCCACCAGTCATAATATTGCATTAAGCTTTGGGCTTGCCATGTTGTGCCATGTTAAACACACGACCGGTGAGTACGTGGGTTCCTTGAGGAGCAAGTGAAATATCTCACCGCCACCAGTGAGAATCGTGATCGTCCGGGAGAGCGCACTGGGAACTCTCCAGAAGTGCGTAGACAGGAATATGCGAGTCAAAGCCTCGGCAGTTGGAGAAGTAGGGCATGTATGGCAGTATAAGCTGCGTGAAGGCATACACTGGGCTCCCATCCTCGACGGTATACTCGTCGAACACCTGGTAAGTAACATCAAAGTTACGAGTCAGTGCTGCCTAGCTCAACTTAAATACCACGCATGGAAGCCCCCCGTGTAGAGCGGGCACATTGTTCTGTATTCGTGGTTGGTATTAATAGCTAAAAGCTGGTACCCCTGGAAACAGAGGAATCAGGGAAAGCATCGGTGCGTGGTACAGTAAATCTCCAACGAAGAGAAAATCGAAAACGATTTTGACTTCCAAACACCTACCAGGCACATACTCATGCTATACTGGCACCGCAGTCAAGAACAATATTCGGCGGTTTGTCGCGTGGTCTATGTCAATGTGCCACGCCGCGCACAAGTACTCCCCGATGTGCACCGGGCTTGTTTTGCAAGGGTATTATTGATAGCGCAAAAACGTGTAAGAAATGCCGAACCTCATGCGGTCCTTTGCTTTGTTGAATATTTTCAGGAACAGGCCTACAAGTTGCACGTATCATACCTCATGAAAGGTGTCCTTTAGCTCCTTGCCAAGCTCGTCGGATGCAGAAGGGTTGCTCCAGTAATCGCTTGATATTGCGACGTCATCCTTGTCGTCTCTCAACCATGGAGTGTTGACATTTTGACTAGACGTGTTGAAGCCTACTAGCACGCGTCCTTTCGCGAAGTCCGCATATCGAGGGGGCATGTTGAGTGGCGCAGATATGGTGTTCATGAGGCTCTCGTAGTAGACGGCCGCAAAAAAGTATTCCTAGAGGGGACGGGAGATGGGGGAAGACCATTGAGGTGGGCACACGGTATGATAGATATGCAAAGGATACGGTGGGCAATGGTTTGAGACATGCTCCCCTACAGTACCGCGGCGATTTCTTTTTTGGTTTTGTCATGCGGCGAGCGGCCAATCTCACCTTGGCCACCTTGCGTTCTTCGAACGACACGAACGGGTTCAAAGTTCGGCTGTCGGGAATAGTCCCGAGGCGAGTCCTTGCCCGGCTAGGGGAAATCTTACGTAGCGTGGCCGTGTTGGTGAAGAATGCTGCGGACGGGGTGTGTAGCCCGTGCATGATGTGGACTTCGGTCTGCCAAACACGGTTGAAACGTTGAAACAGATGTCAACTACGCGGTCAGAGCGGGAAAACGATATATATTACCTCTGTTGTGTCTGTTGTGACACGTATCGCTTCATCAAGGACTCTCGGCATGCTGGACATCTAAACCAGATACGAAGTATTTATGGAAATTGTAGACAAACTGTAACCGTGCCAGTGCGCTCCCAAATCCGCATACCTTTATTAACACATCCTCCAGGGCCAAGATGGTGAAGTTGAGCGTTTGATTTTTTGGGACGCTGGAATCAAGAAATCCAGTCGGCATGTCCAGTGGTTGGCGGCAAGGCATCGTCTCTGAAGCTGGGAGGCGAATTCGGGCAGAACTGCAGACCTCGTCGTCACATCTGCTGGGGGTCACGTAGATGGCCAACTTGTAATGCTCGTCATACACCTGGCGTCAGCAGGTCGGTTAAGAAAAGTAGGGTCAATGTTCACGGTTTCACCAATTCACTGTAAGCTGCGTACGCTATCTTCTGGTGGAAACGATTCCCCCATCTGCCATGAGCATGTCGGTGATCTGTCCATGTGAAAGTGCTGTCGATGCCATGATACATACCGGTAGTTAACACTGCAGTTCACAGGCGGTGCCGGTACAGAAAACTAGAGCATGTATGTGTGTAACCTAAAGCGAAATTGAGGGCAATCCGGATACTATACAGTACCAGTACCAGTAGCTGCCGCGCAAACACCCAATTTATGTTGCAGGGTGCTCATGTTGCGGAAACTCGTACGTATCATGTTTGCAGTATTCGCGAACGTTTCCTACGCTTCGCGTGTACTAATAGGTGACAACCCTTCCATGGCTTGAATCTATGGAATCAGACATAAGCCTGCGTTACGGACCGACGTAGGGGCTGTGCCCCGCGCGTTTCTTTTCGGAAAACGCACCGAATGCGGACTGAGTTGTTTGCCGCGATTCCCATTGAACGCTAAACTATGGGTACGTGAGGGGCATAGTAGCTCGTTTGTGCGAATACTTTAGCTCTGGGGAAACGATAAGTTCTTGAAGTTACCAAGGGACAACGGATAACCCACGCATCGACACTTTTACATAAACACCTGCGTAGTTTGCAGAAGATGACTGCTAGATAACGACTCACCATGCTGGATGGAATGTGCCACAGATCGTAAGATATTTGTGCAGTGTGCAGTGCTCGAAGAAGGAACCATCCCGCCTCGCGCTGTCTGTCGCCCTCTTCGCTGGTTTTTGATACCGTGCATGCACGAGCGTCCATGTCCACCACGTTGGTGTCATTAAGCCAGTAATCCTGGTTTCGCACGTACAACGTTGGGTGGACGAAATCCGATAAAGAAAAAGAGCGTCGCAAAATCCTACTGTAGTCTCGCGCGAAAAACGTTGGATGGACGAAATCCTTTCAATAAAACAAGCGTCGCACGGGTGGATAGACCTTTCCCCCTCGTACAAAAGCCAACGCCGAGAACCATAATGTACCATACGCTGAGGACATGTTGGAAGTTAAAAATCGTCGCACAGTCAGCTTAACCCTCGGCTTCACGTACGTTGACGACACACATTGTTGAGGTGATTTCCAGCTTGACAACGTGCCCTCAATGCTTGGTAGCTTTGGACGTTGTTGGATTTTGTACGGTGTGTCCACCCATGCGAATCTGGCGTAACTGACTTCTGCAACACAACATTCAAACGGCTTGTATAATACCTCGTGGACCACCGTGTATGTAGCAAACGTTGCATCTACAACGTAATCCATGTAGTTGTCTTCAGCCAGATCACTGGGCAGGGTAGAATGTGCGTAAAACAGGCCGTCCCCGCTGAAGATGGAGCCCCCCACAGTAATATCGATGCGCATCTGGATACCGGAAGTATTTGAGAATGGTCGATTTCTGTTACTATGGAATAACAGGTATACATCGAGCAGCTAAAAACACCACAGATGAAACATATAGCACGCTCATTCGATGTAGGGAAGTCGAAACCAAACCCGTGCCCGCAGACTAAACGGGAAATCGACTTGGAGAAAGCCGACAGATAACCCTTTATATGTATTGTACATTGGATAGGGTCGCCACCTACTGTAGAAAGCCTCCTCTCTCTGGTGGACCGACCATATTGCTCGCGACGTCGAGTTAGGCAAAGAGGACATCGACCGCTGACGCTCCATCGGGGGGCAATACTCTGTAAAAAGCTGAAACTGTTTAGTGAGGTGATACACACCTCGGCGGTGTAGCAAGGGTTCCACATCCGCCCTTCTACCGGATTATCGTCGCACTCTCCGTGTGCCACTTCATCATCGGTGCATGACACCTGAGGAGAGTAAATGAGCAGTGGCTTCGTGACTTAGTACAAGCGGCCATGGATTGACAAGCGTAGTCGACCGCTATGCCCCGCGCGGGTTGTATTTGAACATTTTTGTCATCGATTTATGGTATTTCGTACAAAACAGTCCAGATGTTGGGGAGGTTGCTCCCCCGCAGGGCGGCCCCCGCAAGTTCTTACCAGTGTATCGTACACGAATCGGTATCCATCACCCGCATCATCTTCGCAGGATCCATCGGAAATAGCATCTACTTCGCAGGTCTGCACGTAGGCGAGAACTCCGGTGTCGTCCTCCTCGCACACACCGCTCTGGAGGAGAAGAGAGTCGTTTGATGGGAACACATATTCCGGCATAGGGCACTGCACTCTTGTCCCACTCATGTAAGTGGCCGCCGTCTCAATGGACTTCTCCTCGCTCGAGACAGCTCTTAACACAGGTGTTTCACACTTCCGAGGGCCACCAGAGGAGCCTGTGCAAGGTGTGAATCTGCACACTAAAACGTCACTATCTCGGAAGTTCCGACCGATGACGGTGGCAGTGTTGCTTGCATCCTGCGTTCCATACTCCGGGCAAACGCGAAACACCTCAACCGTGTCATTCATCCAGAATGAGTCGGAGCCAGACTCGTTTATCGGCATGATCTTCTCCAAAACCTGTGTGAAAAAATAGGCCAATCAGGTTAATGAGGCTGTTTTGTCGTTGTCGCATACTCTCGTTTGACACCGTGCAATCTCGTAATGCGCGGACTGTTATTGGAGGCATAAAAAAAGGCAAGATACGCCCGATCTACCGCATGGGTGAAAAAGAGGACTTGCTGGGACACGACAAAAAATAGAAGGACGAGTCCGTAGCGCTGCCCTCGCGATCACCACACATACAATGCATAGTGTCATGTGGACAAGGTCCGGACCGCTGGTGCATGTCTGCTTAAACAACAAGCTGACGTTGCTCCTTAGAGTGGATGTGAGCCGTCAATCTCGGTGTCCAGAGCATGGGTTAGGCTGAGCGCACCTGTACCTCCCCCGTCGGATCCTTCGCGGGCGTGCTATCGAACGTTATTTCTTCCCCTGATCCATCTAACAAGGTGTACGTAAAGCTGCTGTAGTAGGAGGCATCTAAACCAGGGTCGGTGGCGCTGACATCAACTTTGTCGCACACATCCACCTGCAAAGGCACGGCACGAAATAATGTTGCAAACGAAAAGTCTTCAGGGGCGAAAGGCACGAACTCATATGCATTCAACAAAGTGTTTATGTTGAACCAGGTATGACGCAAGATGTTTGAGCCATGCATGGTGTGCGGGAATATTGTGGTGTCGAAGACGACGTTGATGCTTCCAAGGCTATAATTTGCTTTCTCAGAAGGGTGAGCACATGCATATCAACTATCGAGCAAACCCATTGCGTGTAGTCCGCTAAGTGGGATGCGCCTAGCAAAGCAAGCGAATGAAGGCTAGGGCCCCCAACCCCCTACGGCTTACAATTAGTGTGCGTTGACGCATGCCTGTTTCGCTCACCGCTTCGATAATGCATTCTAGTAGCTCAGAGGCGCCGACAAGGCTTGTTGTCTTCCTCGGACAACGCACATCGGATGATGTTCCTGATGCTGTGCCATCCGGACAGTATGACCCAACAGGGCATTTGTTCTGTGCATCCCACGTTTAACGTATATGGCAGCAAGCGTTGAAACGGAAGTACGAATCACATAGGTAATTGCGCAAAGCACTGAGCATGAAAAAGCGCAAACTCGATGAAAGTGGACGAGCTGTGGGAATCTCGAACCCTATGAGCAATAAAAACCAAAGCAAGTACTGGCAAGAGAAGGGTAGAAACCCGTGTAACCATGGTTTGTTCAGGGTGCTGCGAGCCAAAACTAATCCTGCGAACTAAATTGGACAGCTAAAGTGGCGGATAAAGCAAAAACAACTAAAATGGCATCCGCTCAGTCTAAATACACAAAAAAAGTTGTTGGCACTTCACGTCGACCGCCACCCCAACACGATCTGGCGTCACTGGGCAAGATCTACAATAGCAAGAACGCGATTGGGTTTTGTGTACTATCATAGTGCATACTATAATGCAAAACCTATTTTTTTCCGGGTGTTATGATACGTAAGTTATCACCCAGTCAGCCCAGCGCATACGCTGAACTCGGGTCATAAGGTAAGACTTATTTCTTCTGGTGTACCCCAGTCCCTGTCTACATATCTTGTCGTGCATAGGGCTCAGCACTCAAAACGCTCGTTGACTTGCATAGAACTGTACAAAGAGCCACCGCAAGTTTCCTTCGAATGGCAATCGAAATACCGGAAAGACCAAGCCCCTCAAGAGGAAACGCGGCTGCCTTAAGACCTGCGGAGCGACCGCGGGTAGTAACTTCTAGGGCCAAACTGTATTTGTTGTAGCGCGCGAAAGTCTCAAAATATATTATGCGCAATCGAGAAATTTCTAAATACATTTGAGTACCATACTCAATGTGTACGCCCCTCCGTCGTGACACAAGTTACCTGTGTTGCTAGATAGTTTGGTGTCCCACGGATGCAGTAGTACCCAGCGTCGCAAACGCTCTCATACTGATCGTCTGGCTCCGTGCCGGCCGAACAGAAAAGTCCAGCGGGGCATTTGTGAGCGAACTGCGTTGAGCGATCTGTGCCGGATCCACAGTTATACCCTGCGGGACAAACCTGAAAGAACGAAGGAGGTAAATGAAGGTGAGATAAGTACGTGATAGTTGTCACGCAAAGAAAAAAAGTAGCCAATATCACCCGGTATTGCAGAGGGCACCGCAAGGGAAGATGACTACGACGCTTAAAGATCAGGGACCCTGTTTCCGATTGAAAAATCACTACTGAAGTGATTGTTACTTCTGGCAGGCACTGCAGAAATAGCTAGTTGCCATCGCGAGAGAATAGGACAACCCATACTGTGCGCTTGCCATCCCTCCGCATATCCCTGGATGATGCTGGGGTGTGATCGGCGCTCATTCGAGTGGAAGACCTGACTAAGCGCCCCAAACCCCAAACCCTGCACAGCCACCAAACGGACTGGGCTTTCCCGACACATTTACTAGCCTTTCTGCCTGTTTTCTTACATTGCTCTCCGTGAGATTGACCATAGCTTGGACTCCGCAGATCCGACCAGGAGGACACGGAAGGCAAGACGATATGTCCGTTACACCCAGCGAAGATGAGAACGTTCCAGTCGGGCATGGTCTGCACGTGACTGAATCAGACAGTGATCGGTAATGTCCGACTTCGCAGACAGTCGGCTCGTACGTTCCGTAGGAAGGACAGGTGTATCCTGAAGGGCAGACTCGACATTCGTTCGCTCCTGTTAAGGGTGCGTACGTTCCTGGAAAGCACAACATCGGTACCACGGAGCCTTCATCGGCGGCAAAGTTTCCGATGGGAGTTTCAATAGGGTAGCTTATGCCAGGTGGGCAGTAGTGCCCCTCGAAACATGGCCCTGATCCAGACGGCGAAACAGATGCCTTTTCGCAATAGGTCCCCTCGGTACAAGTCTGGGGAGCCGAAGCACCTTCCGGCACTAAAGCAATCCATTCGATGCTCATGTTGTGCGCAACCCCGCCGAGACAAAACGTCCCAGCTGGGCAAGGTAGGGGACGCTGCTCGATAGAATCTGCGGGATTAGCAGTGAGAGTACCTTCGCCGCAGAAGTAACCTGAAGGACAGAGCAAAACAGGCGCGGACAAACCCTGTCCAACGCATACGAAGCCTGGTGGACAAACTTGCGGGAGAACGCGAGCCCACCCCGGGCAAATTCGACCGCTTTCACAGAGGGTGCAGTTGGACTGGGCCTCGACCGGATTGTATGTGCCTGGCATGCAATCTCGAGGCTTGGTATTGGCAACCCCAGGGCAAAACTGCCCCTGCGGGCATCCCATCGCTTTGAGTGGGGTTGGGCAGAAATATCCAGAGGGACAAGGCCCAGAGCCTTCCGGAGTGGAAGATCCTCTCGGACAGAAAAAGCCGTCGAAACATCTCTGTGGGGTGCTGAAGTTCTTGGGAACAGGATTCTCGATGGCGACACCTTGCCCGCAGTAGTAGCCAAGGGGGCACGGAATGGGCTGTTCGGCAAAAACAGCTCTGTTCGGAGCATGCTCCCGCCGACTTTGTCCAGTTGCAGGCCCTGGGCGCCCAGATTCTTCAAACTGGTTGCTCCTGGCGGATGTATTGAAATAAGCTACCCCACTGCCAGGAATTGTGACCCATTGGGAGGCTTCAGAAGAATTTGATACTCCCGCGTGATGGGACGTTTTAACCCCCTCTGGGCAGAAGTGTCCCCTCGGGCAAGGGTGCCGAGGTCCTGCAAGCCCTAGCTCTTGGCACACGAATCCCGCAGGGCACACCACCGGAGCAAAGAGCCCAAAATCTGAAAATGAGTCACAAAGAGGGACAAAGAGGGACACCAGGATCTAGTTAGATGATTTACGACACAACCGACACGACTACCACAGAGCTCTACGTACACTAGTCTATTTTTCCCTCCAAGATTACTACAAATATTCGGACTACGCATTATGGTCAGCAGTCGCTGTAAGTTAGACAACCTCAAACGAAAGGCACACTGCCTGGCGGTCTGAAAACGAGAACCTCATTGGTCTGAAGAATTTTCTGGCATCTCCTATCAAGTGACAGCCGGATATCATAATGTTACAGCAACGGCCCAACTTCGTGGCCCCCGCTTTCTTTTGTGCAGGCGGCAAGCAGTTATACCCACTTAGATTCCCTCCTACGCACAACTCATTCATGTCATAATTTGAATGAACAGATAGGACGTACCCGGGCACATGAACCCCACGGGGCAAAGAAGACACCGCCCTGCTCCTGATGATGGTTGGAAACTCCCAGGGTGGCAGAGCGTGAAGTTCCGGTTACCCCCCCCAGCGCTGTAGGTGCCATTGGGAGACAAAGATGGCACCCAGTCTTGCACGTGGTGGCCTACCGGGCTATCCTGGATGTACTCAATAGTTTGCCCACTGTCGGTGTAGTCTATCCCATTGACGGACAACTCCACCGAGAAACTGCCGAACTTACGTTGAAGGCGGAGCTGTGCTGAGTGTGACGGTGCCATACACATCGCAAGCCAAGGGGCAATGAACGATGCCCTGACCATGGTTGATCCAAACCGACAGGCCAATGTGGTTGTGTTCATAAAGTTTGACCCTTTCAGCATTACCGGAACTTGACCTGTCTCCAGCACCTTGGTTGGTCGCACATCCTCCAAAGAAGGATCATCGATGTACAAAAAATCAGAAGTGGTCAGTGAGAAGTCCGCCCCATTATTAGCCACCCGAACTTCCACCAAGCCAGGGCGATGTGGTGGGGTTGTGCACAGAAGTTTGGTCGAGGACAACCATGTTACTCCGGTCCCAATCATGCTTCCGAATTTGCACACCAGTTCTGCCGAATCTCTAAAGCCGTCCCCGTGTATTGTGACTATGGTACCACCCTCCGAAGCAGACCCTAACATTGGCCAAACCGCGACAACGCTCGCTTGCGGATAGTAGGTGAACAGCGCACCCGACAGCGAGAAATCAGCACCGTTAGATGTCAGCTCTACCGGCACCACGCCAGGTAGATGCGGCGGTGCCGTGCAGAGCACCGCCTGCTTCGAAATAAACTTAGCTGGAACAGCTGTGTTTCCAAACATGCACGCTGCCGAGGTCGTATTGAGAAGGTGGTCCCCCCCAACTAGCACTTTGGTCCCACCACCATCTGTACCCACCGATGGGTTAAGAATGGTGATCACCATCCTCCTATCGTAGTTGAAGAGCGCAAACCCAGAGGAGAAGCTGGCGTTATTGTTGGTCACCTAATCGCGGGAGTAAGCGTTTGCATGTTTGCAGATGTTTTCAGCTAGGGTTGACTGCAGCGTTTGATGTGTCGGGGTGCTCATTCAAGCCAATGTCAAGGTCAGTGACAACATTAACGCAAAAAACGTGTCAGGTAATGAATAAGCAGTCCAACAGGAGAGAACAACGCGACATACAAGTTAAAACGCCAAATACTCTACTGTCAGTGCGAGCTAGAGATGGCGTACCTTCACTTGGACGGCTGTTCCTATCCCTTCCATGGGCGGCGCCCAGCATTTTATCTGATTCGATGAGATGAACAGCCCGGGTACGGTCGTATCCCCAAACTGACAAGAAAGATTGCTCGAGCGCCTGAATTGGTTACCGATGACGGTCACCGGTGTCGACCCCGCAGCTGGCCCATGATCAGGTTCAATACCCAAAACGGAGGGTTCGGCGTGAAACGTAAACGCCACGCCAGAGGCAGAAAATTCTATGCCATCATTGGAAACCTCCAGGAACACGCGCGCTGGCATGTGCCTTGGTGCCACGCAACGAACGACGTCAGCTGACACAAAAACAGCTCTACGACGAACCCCTCCGAACGAACAAGTTAGAGAAGGCGAGCTGATAAACTTTGATCCATGAACAAGGATTTCCACATCTCCTGAAGTGGAACAGCTGTTCGGCTCCAGGCGACTGATTGCTGGCCAACATGGCAATCCAGCCAAGGCATCCCACTCATGACGTACGCGCTCGTCCGCCAGCGTTGTTGTTTTCATGGCGTCTCTTGTCTGTATGGCTGTTCTCACGACCGTGTCCGCTCCGGGTATTGCAGCAATGTAGGTGAATGTTGCACCCCTAGAGCTTACTTCCCGGCCGCCGACGGTAAGACCAAGAGGAACAGATCCTAGCTGCCCGTGTGATGCTGGGGGGCTTATGCATACCGCTTGGCCTCTCGGCGTCACCCATGCCGCTACGAATGACGTCCCGAAGCGGCAGGCCAAAGTTTCTGTGGGCAACGCTATCCCCGATGTGGTAACAACCGTGCCTCCAGTGGGCGGCCCTGCGCTGGGCATTGCGGTGGATATGGTTGTTGCTGGCTGGAAGACAAGCTGTGGACCTCCTGATGTAAAATCTATCCCATTAGTCGTGACATGGACAGAAGCATGAAAACTAGTAGCTTCGGGCATTTGCCAAACCGGGGTGATGCACGCAATCTTTTCTCGTGAAATGAAATGTGCTGAGACAGTTGTAGATGCATGGTTGGTAGTGCTGATAAACTTGCAAGCAAGCTCGTTTGACGAAGCAAAATTCTCGCCAAACACAAACAAACGCTCCTTGGCCTGCATGTAACTGGTTCGCGGATGAATGGTACGTACCACAGGGGGTTTCACAAACGTAAATTCTGCTCCTTCCGCCACGGTAATTTCTCCTTTCGTCAAGCTCATCCAAACTGTACCGACAGTGAGTCCAGGTGATGGGGGCGTTTTGCATAGTACGTTGTCTCCGTCCGCTTCCGCTGCGCTAGAGGCGTGGAGGGCTTCTTTAGATCTGAAAGTACAACGTAAATCCGTCATTGCGGAGCTGATGTTACTCTTGATTGAGAGTAAAGTGCCGCCGTACAAGCTGCCTTCAGATGGAACCAGCGGGGGCTTCAAAATCTCCGCCCGGTACAGGAAACGCAGTACATTGAATGAGGCGCTTTCTCCCTGCATAACCGACACAGGCACGTCATATGCTCCTTGAGAAGGAGCGACGCAACGCACATGTGTCGAATTCAAGAAGGTTGCGGACTCCTCTAGCTCGCCAAACCAGCATTTGAGATCCGAAGACGGTTGAAAACCCTGTCCAGTTATCGTCACGATCGTGCTTGCACCATACCTGCCACTCCTGGGATTGATGGAAAGGAGAACAGTAGGCTGCTCGAAGGTGAAAAATGCACTGGTGTGCCAAGCAGGAAGCTTTCCACCAGACAAAACAGTTACGCCAACCTGGCCAGTTCCGTCGGTCGGTACGTAGCAATCAACCCTTTGAGGAGTCACAAATGTCGCCGGAGTATTGTGAGTCCCAAACTGGCACTCAAGCTCGAAGTTTTCGTCGTAGTTTTCACCAAAGACATGCACCAAAGTACCCTGCTGTCCATGATCGGGGGTTGCGGTTATTACCGTTACCGGGGCCACGTAGTAGAACATCTGCGCGGATGCGGTAGGCACCGCGCCCGAACTAGCGACGACAGAGACTGTGGCCACTGTCGCGTCGTCAACAGAACCCGCCAATGACGTCTGCGCGGCCGGGGGGGATGAACAGACCACACTCCCGGCCTTGACATCCACGCTGACGGCGACTTCAAGATTATCACCAAATACACACAACAATTGAACACTTTGTGCGTAGCTCTGTAAGCCATCAACACGTACAGTGACCTTTGCACCTCCTGTAGTCCACCCGTATGACGGCGCCAAAGATACGATGTGTATATCCTCCAGGTAATGGAAGGTAAGCCCAGTTTCCTCGAAGTGGTCCCCCTTCATGGCGATGCTCACAGGGTATACGCCAGGAGATGCACGTGGTGAAATACACAACAGCGAGTGTGAGTGCACATAAGTAGTCGCCGAGTTGTGCAAGCCAAATCTGCATACGGTGCGATCTGTAAAGAAAACGTTTTCCCCACCCACGTCCACAACCGTACCTCCAGATGATGGCCCTTCATGCGGGGACAGCAAGTTGAACCGAGGAAGTGATCTAAATTGAAAGTGTAGCACACCGCCCGCCTGCTCTCCGTTTGAGGTTACTGTAACATCAGCTGGTCCAGGTGGGTGGGCTGGTGATTCACACAGGAGCTCTTCCTCAGACAACCACACAGCTGGTGTCGATGAAGTGGCATCAGCTACAGCCACCGCCGGACGAATCATTTCTTGGGCGAAAATACACAAAAACTGTACGTGCGGGTCAAAGCCGAGCCCCCGAATCAGAATTTCCTCGCCACCTTTATCCGAGCCCCATTGTGGGGTGAGAGCAAAAAGCTGCACTCCGTTGGAGTAGATGAACACGTTTTCATCGCCATTGTCGAGGAAGCCGTCCACCATCAATTTCACGTTGACGAGCGATTGGTGCCCAGAGTGACTCCGCCAAGGAGGAGAGTAGCACATCACCGACAAGAACCCAGATTCGGCTTCAGATGCCTCGCCCGTAACATAAATCGTGTCGAATGCATCCGAAAATTGACATCCAGCCAATACGGGCAATGCTGGCATTTCTTCGGGCCTGTGTTGAACCGTGACAGCTGTCCCACCCCCGTATGGCCCTAGGCTTGGAAGTAAGGAGGTTGCCGCGGGCGCTGTGTTGAACTCGAAAAAAATGGAGTCTGTAGGCACAGCTCCTGTTTCTCTCACGACCCGAAGAGTAGCATTCCATCGAGCGCGATGAACGGGAGCCGTACACCGAACCTCAATACACACAATGGGTGGTTCCCCGGCTTGCGTATCACACTGCTCAGTCGGAGCTAGCACTGTTATGGCCTGAACGGATTCGTCATCGAAGAGACAGCGTGCTTGCCCTGGCGCTGTTTCGTGCTGCACTTGCCGACCGTATGATTTTACCAGCACAATTACCGGCGTCGTCCGATTCAAGAAACCAGTGGCTGGCGAAATGGAGTGGATTGCAGGGCGTGGATACATGTAGAAAATCGCGGCCGGTGCTGACACGTCATCGCCGGCATTCGTGACGGTGATTGAAACCGAGCTGTTGACTGGCGTCAACGTGATCGGGATCGGGCAGTGAAGTAGACTTGAGGACAGCCAGCTCGGCGTTTCGGCAAATAATCCATTAAATAGGCAAACGAGATCGGAACTAGGGACAAAGTTCGCACCTGTAACGGACAGCCAGCGCGACTCGTTGAAGAATACCTCACGGGGTGACACGTCGATCACGGTTGGAGGAAGGACGTATCTGTAGCTGACAGCTGATGTAGACGCCACCCCGTTCAACCGAACCGTAACAGGGACGACGTCCGGCGCCCCACTAGGGGGGGGCTCACAAATCGCTTCTTCCGGAGATGCATACGCCACAGATAGGGCAGGCTGGTTGCCGAAGAAACATTCCAAGCCAGTGGTATTGGCGAAGCCGGAACCTAGAACTGTAACACGAGAGCCTCCTTCCAATGTACCTGCTGAAGGATGCAAGCTGGCGATCGTTGGGCGGTCGAGGTATGTAAACGCCGCAAATGTGGTGCTGAAGTCCTTCGCACTTGTTGCTATTAGAATACGTACTTGGCCAGCGAGACTTCGAGGAGCCACGCACTGCACTGTGGAGTTGTCCATAACCTGTGCAAGCACATCGCCTGCGCCGCTAAACCTGCAGGTGGTATCTCCTTCACTCCTCAGGTTGCTTCCTGTCACCATAACAACGGTGCCTCCATCACACGCTCCAAATTCTGGTCGCACGGAAATCACCTGTACATTTCTAGACGAGACATCCTCGAAATTCACCAAACCCTGGTCGTTCTGCTGTACGAGAGTCACAGAGACTTCCATGAGACTTGGCATGCGCGACGCAGACATTCTGCATCGGATCTTCTCATTCGACATCCACTCGGCCTGCATCGTTTGCTGTCCGAAAACACAGGCGAGATCAGGAACGTCCATGAAATATAGCCCCGAAACAACTATCCCCGCGTCGCTCAATGATAAATCGGCGGCTGGATCGATACCCGTGACGACTGGCTGAGGAGCAATAATGACGCCATGTCCATTTGAGCTGAAATCTACACCGTTGTTGGCCAGCTCAAGCCGAACGTACCCAGAGATGTGTTGAGCCACCGTGCATGCAGTCGATGTGTCTGATAGAAAGGTGCCTCGTACGACCGATACACCGCCTAGCATACAGGCAAGCAACGAACCGTTTCGGAATCCCTCTCCCTCCACCACGATATCTGTCATACTATTGCCTTGGTACACAAGCCACGGTCGGACTCTTGCAACAGTAGGAATGTCTTCATAGAAGTAGAGCATTTCCTCTGACAGTAGAGATTGGCCACCGCTGGTCACGTGAAAACTCACAGCTTGCTGTATATTAGACGGGGGCGAGGAACAAACAAGGTGCGAAGCATCCACCACGTGCCCGCGTGTTTGCCGTGTGCCAAAGTGACACATGAAGACCTCATTGATCGCAAAGGAACGTCCCGTCACGACGACAGGAGTTTCACCTGCGCGCGGCCCGTTATCGGGGGTGATAGATCCCACTCGAGTTTCGTCGAAGAAGCAGCCACTCCCCTTAGTGTTGGGACTCATCCTTCCATCGTCGACAGTACATACAGTGTGGTGAGCGGCGGTCAACTCCGGTAGCGTGTCGGAGCTGTCTAAGGTTGTTGTAAAAGTATCTCTGTCTGGTTCGATTCCCACAAATGTGCGGTCTCTGGACGTAGTAACCGCAGCGATTTGCCCTGAAACACGAAGAGAGGAATTGTAGACAAATGATGGACCGGTTTGCGAAAGATCGGCCCCACCGCCGTCGTTTCTGACCACAACGGTGACGACCCCCTCAGGGTATGGAGGAGATTCGCACACAAGTCGATCCACGGCCACAACTGTCGCACTCTCCCTGGCTTCTCCGAACCAGCATTCAACACCATTCCCAATGTCGATAAAGTTTGCTCCTGTTACATTTACAAGTGTCCCACCAGCGGTTGGGCCTGTTTTTGGTGATATTGCCATGACCTTCGGATAGGCCATGTACGTGAAATTTGGTGTGGCCACGCCGGAATACCCTACGTCCTCCTCGTTTACTACTAGAGCAAAGCCGACCACATCGGAGGTCCCACCCAGATTGCGTGAGATGGGTGGACTCGTACATAGCATAATATTGTCGTTGACGACTGTTGCTGGAACGCTCGCCTCGCCAAATCGACAAAGTGCCTCGCTCATATGGCCAAAAGAAGTGCCATGAACAGCTACTTCTGTACCACCAGCAGAAGCACCTACCAACGGAACAATATCAAAAATGAGAGGCGCCCTCGCAATGGTGAAGAGGAGCCCCGAATCTCGCGTGAAGTCTACACCATTAGCAGATATTTCGACGAAGAAAAGTCCAGGTGCACGAGCCGGAGATTGACACCATACATCGTTGCTTCCAATCCAAACAGCGGTGCTGGCGGCTAGCATGATGCTGTCGACATCGAAGAAGCCACAGATTAGGTCGTGTGCACCTGCGATTCCACTGGCAGAGAGTTTTATAATCGTCCGTCCTAGCTCGTCCCCCCACGACGGGGTCATACCGTAAATAACGGGCTGCAAGTAGTACAAGAAGGTGGACGCGTGGCGGAGACCCATATCCGCGTCGATAATCTGTATTAAGGCTGTGCCCAGTTCCGGCCATGGCGGAGACAAGCACGTGACACTACCCGCCTGCGCAGAGGGAATCGCATCGGCGAGCACCACCTTTCCTCCGCCAGCAAACCTGCAGAAAAAAATATCCTCGCCATTTGCCAACCCCGAAACTACTATCGATGTGCCACCCGCCATCGGACCTGACCGAAGCGCAAGCTGCTGTGGTCCAGACTGGACGAGAGCGGTTTCGTTAGCGACGCTTTCGAGTTGCCGCATTTGGTGCAAAGATGAAGGACCTGCAGGTGAAACACACGTTAAATACTGGTCTTGGGTGCGGTTTGAGTCATCTGGTGAGCACCTAAGTAGTACTTCCGGATAATCTGTGGCTGCGTTGCGATTGTGGAGAAAGCCATCGTGGTACTGAAACTCAAGACCTTCCCCGTAGAAGTCATCACAATTGTGTGAGACTTCGACCAGGACAGAGCTAGAGCCCTCACCAAGTCGAGCAGGCGTACGACATCTCAAAGTAGATGTCGATAGCAACTCAGCCGGAGCCATCCTATCGCCGAACCGACAGCATACCAGTAGGGTGTCGACGAATCCAGATCCATGTATAACCACACTATCACCTCCGGATGCCCATCCCGATGCAGGTTCCAAGGAGTGAATATTAATTCGTGGCATCACTTCAAATAGCGTTGGTGCTGTCCAAGTTCTCCCGTCCTCTGATCTCAAGCGAAGGGCTACCACACCCTCCTCGAGAAATGCAGGGGAGTGGCACATCACGGAAGAAAGAGAGGCCGTGAATGCTGGGTTTGCCTCGTCGTCAAAAAGACACTCATAACCTCCTCCCAGGGGAGTCTCTAAGTCAGTACTCCTCGCGACATGCACAATTACCTGGGTACCACCCCTCCTGTCCCCGTAGCTCGGTTGAACCTCGACGGACCAAAGAGCAGCGCCGAGCGTAGAATAGTCGAATATTTGCCCGTCTGAAGTGAAGTCTGCACCATTGATCGATAATTCGATGATCACCTTCTGGGCGCTCAAGACTCGAGGTGATGTGCAAAGTACTCCAGATGAGTGAAAGGTGGCTTTGGTGGAAAGCTCACCAAAACGACACGTGAAGGTGCTAGTGAACGCAAGGTTGGTCCCATGTACAAGAACCTTCGTACCGCCCTCTATGCTTCCTCTGCTCGGACTTACACTTGTGACACGAGGCGTGGGATAAAACAAAAACTCCGTGGAGAAGCTCGTGTCATCCATGCCACTATTGATCACCTTCACCTTCGTTGGGCCCGGCTCGTGCCTTGGAGTGGTACACGTGAGCTCGCTGGGCGACAACCACTCCGCGGGAGTCACTGTGCATAGTTCGACGTCAGATTTACAGATCACACACGCCAACTTCTCCGACTTCTGAAAATTAGCACCGCGGAGATGAATCTCAGTACCTCCCGATGCTGGCCCAAGCCTTGGGTGAATTGATTCGACCATCGGAGACACACCAAAATCAACTATTATCCTAGATTCGCTGGCGGACCGAGCAATTTTTCCACCGATCAAGATATGAACAGCCACAGCCTGTTCCGGTTGATGCCACGGGGGTGATATGCACGCTACCGTACTTGATGACACAATATCGGCGGTGGTGTCGACAACTTGTAATCTTCCCTTGAAACGACACACCACCTGCGAGGCGTTGGGAAAATTAGCGCCAGCAATGGCAAGGATTGCACCACCTTTGATCGGCCCAAAGTTTGGCGATATTGATTGGATGACGGGTTCCAAAGATATCACCTGGAACTGTGCTGGTATGCCGCCGCTGTTGACCCCTTCCATTTTGTCCAAATGTTGCAGCCCCACATCCACTGTTCCCACGCCTAGACTTGGACTTAGGCATTCCAGAGATATTTGATTGAGGACCGTTGCGGGCACAACGGTAGTCCCGAATAGACACTTCAAGCCTCCGGTCGAAGGGAAATTGTTGCCATCGATGGTCACCATAGTGCCCCCTTCAACGTACCCCACCTGAGGATCAAGCCTGGCTATACCCATATCCTGATGCACCACGTACGTTGTAGTGTTTGAGGTGGTGCTAAACTTCACCCCGTCCAGCGAAACCGCCACGTTGACAATGCCTGGCAGCAGCTTCGGAACCGTGCACTGCAGTTGCGTGGACGACACCCACTCGACGTATGGTGCCAAGGTATCGCCAAACAAGCAAACTAGATCTGGAGAGTAGACAAAATTGTGCCCGTGAACGATAACGTCGCCCCCCCCACTGGAATGCCCACCAGCGGGAGTGATCTTTACAATGACAGGTAAAGGGATGTACCGAAGGGTGAAACCTCCCCTAGAAACATCATGGTCCCCGTCGGCAAGGACAATTGATGCAGCCCCATGTGGTAGAGCAGGCGCGACGCATGTAATACTCGACGCATTAAGGTGTACCGATGCTGGCACGTTGACACCACCAATGTTGCAGCTGAGGTTTGTCATATCTGCGATAGATCCCGATTCTTGCTTCAAAGCTACAGTGACACTAGTGCCACCGTCAACGTCCGCTACAACTGGGTGGACACTTTGAAGCTGGAGGTATTCCCTGTACTCAAATTCACCAGCGACTTCCTCGTAGTCCAAGAAAGACAAAGTGACTTCCACCCTGCCTGGCGCGATGGCTGTTGGAGCGGCACACGTGACTTCGGAGGAAGACACGTAGATGAGCGACGTGGTTTGTGCGCCGAAGGTGCACAACAACGGCGTAGCCCCCGTGTGCTTTCCAAATATCGACACAATGGTACCCCCTCCCATGGTCCCGGCAGTAGGACTGAGCACGTAATTTTTGGTGCGAAGGGAACCAGCGATATAGGTTATATTTTTGACTGCCAGCAGTTCCTGGTCGAGAGAAGCAACAACACGAAGCTCCACCACCCCCGGAGCCCTGAGAGGTCGTCGACATAGAGCTAGCGTGTCAGATACCCACAAAGCAGGTATAGCCATCTCGTCAAAGACACAAAGTACCCCGATATCAAATGAATCCCCGTTCGCAAAGTTCTGGAACCCTCTACCACTTACGTGTACCACCGATTCCCCGTCGCTCGAGACAGAGAGTGGGTAAACGTCGTACACCACAATTTCAGGGTAGTATCTGAACGGCAGAGGGTTCGAAAAGTCGAGTCCATTGCAAGACACGGATACGTCAACAACCCCATCACTCTCTGAAGGCATGGTGCATGTCACTGAGGCTTCGTCTACCGAATATGCCCGCAGGGTGGTGCTGCCTACTTGACACCACACATCTCTGACGATATCGCCGCACCCCTTCAATAATTCTACTGTGATCGTTGATCTACCGTGTTTGGAGCCCAGGCTAGGCGAAAGCGTTGTCGACACAGGAAAATCAAAAAAGGAAAACGTCCCTTGGATCTGAGAGCAACTGCTGTGCGAGTCGCAAACAATGACGGGTACTGTCGCCTCCTCGTGAGGTTCCGTCACACAGACAACACGGTCCACGCTTGGGCTACTACCGTTTACGACGACATCTCCCAGGACACAATGTCGTACAGATCCAAGTTGTTCAATGTCCAATCCCAACACCTCCACAGAAGTGCCGCCTTGTACAGGCCCTCTGCGGGGAGTGACATACCCTACGCTCTCAGCGAGGGTGCCCCCCGGCGAAACAACCAGGTGCTCGCTCGCGGTCACGAAGTCCACCATATTGTTCGATATCTCGATTCTGTGCTTTCCAGGACGGATGCTGGACAACGGGCAATGAATAACAGATCCCGATACCCACAGCGCCCGTTCAACCATGTGGTCTATTCGACAGGACAGAGGGCCAGAGCCTACAAAGTTACCTCCGGTCACCGTCAAAACAGCTGATGTATCGTTGCTCGCGTCCATCTGTAGAGGATACACGAATGACACCGTTGGTGGGTAGAAGTACCAAAATGGGGTGGCCTTGCCCACTTGGTTCTTACTGGTGATTGAGTGCACGCTCACCATAACCTTTCCACGGTACGGTGACGGGGGGGCTAAGCAAACCACGGCAGTTTCGTTCAACCAGGTAGATTGGGAAGACCCCACGTCACCAAAATCACAGCGCAATGAAGGACGGTAACTTCCAAACCCGTGCTGAATCGTGACCACGACGGTTGTTCCACCAAGAACAGAGCCGCTTGCCGGGTCGAGGACAACTTCCTCTACTGAAGGAATGTACGCGAAAGGCACGCTCGGTTGAAAAGCAGGCAGAGAAGACCCAGCAGCCACGTTCACATCGACGGAAGCATCCGGGCCAGTCCATGGCGGCGACAGGCACTGCAGGAATGTTCCTTCTTCGTCGACCACGACGGCGGGTGTTGCCTCTAGACCAAACCAACAAAACCATTGTTTGCCTGAGTCGAATCCACTCCCAGACAGTGTGACGAGCGTTCCACCATTGTTATCCCCTTCTTCCGGAATCACAGAGCCAACAAAAATTTGCGTGTAAGTGAATAGCCCACGACCAGCAACTTCATTATTGGCGATAACGGTAACATGAACTTGGCTCTCTTCCCTCTCCCACACAGGACTTTTGCACTGTATGAGTTCCTCCGAAAGCCATATGGCGGGCACTGATATCGTATCGAAAATGCACTCAATCATCTCCGTGCCCGGGAACCCCGCGCCTGATATGGCGACAAGCGTTCCTCCCCCGCGTTGACCGCTGTAAGGGTCAAGTGCAAGCAGAGGCGTTTCCGTCGCGTGGTCGAAGCGATCGTCGGCAAGTACGATATTTTTTCCACCGGCGCTGATTTCTAGGGACGTGAACCCAGATCCTGGCGGGGGCGGTACGCCACACGATACCTCACTCGCCGGTGTGAAGGCGGCGGATACAACAGCGCTTTCACCAAAATTGCAAGAAAGGTGGCTCGTATCAACGAACCTGTCGCCATTCAGAACTGCTGCAGTAATGCCGCTCATACTGTCGAACGCGGTGTTAACAGAGGTCACCTCCATGTCAAGCACGTATTGAAATTGTTTAGGCGAGTTTGTCAGAGCATGAGTATCAATCATTGGTGTAACTTCAATCACGCCAGCCTCCCCCGCCGGAGAAACACAGCTCAGCAAATTCTCGCTCAAAAACGTGGCTGGAACTCGAACACCACCGAAACGAACGTGGAGGTCTCCTGTAAAGTAAAACCCGTTGCCTTTCAAGAAAACAGTTGTTCCACCAACCGTCGACCCGGTGCTGGGGTAAAGGCTTGTGAATTTGGTGGGTTGCCGCGCATGGAAGTATGTTCCGTCGGTTTGATATTGCTCGTTGAAATTAATGGCTAACGAAACGTTCTCCCCCTGATTTGCGACAAATATTGCTGATGGTGGCACGCACTCGATCAGCGTCGACGACACCCATCTGCCACTCGTCTCAATAGACGGGCTAAATCGACACGTTAGCATTTTGGAATCCACGAAATATCCACCTCGTACCAAAAGTTGTGCGCCTCCTCCCACCATATTTCCATAGAGGGCGCTGACAGACGTGACAAAAGGAGGACCGTGGTAGGTGAATCGACGTCCACTTCCACTGAAATCAACCCCATTGACGGTCACCTCCACCGGGTAAGATCCCATCTCCGCCACCGTAGGTGTAGAACACATAACTTCTTCGACAGAAACGAACTCGGCCCGGACAAGGTTTCCATCCCCCGGTCCGAACCTGCAGGCCATCGTATCCGTGTCGTCGAAGTTGTCGCCGCGTACGGAAATTGTTGTCCCCCCTGTAATGCTCCCGCGGGAAGGGTCGATTGCTGTCACGTGGGGTTTGCTGCGGAAAGTGTAGAACAACGCGCGCTGATTCGCCAAACCTGATCCATTCAGTGTAATACTCACGTTGACCCTTCCCGGAGACGATGCCAAAGTGATGCACCGGAGCAAGGTCGAATTAATAAGCACAGCGGGTACCTCAACCAACCCGAAATTCACCCGCAGTTCTTTGGACAAAGTAAAGCTGTCGCCGACAAGATTTACCGTGGTGCCTCCGTCGGTTGATCCCTCGTCTGGGGAAACGCTCGATAAAATTGGACGTGCAAAGTAGGAAAACTGCGCCCCACCATCAAGACGTTGACCGTCAGAGACTTCTACGGTAAAGCCTGTGATTTGTGCTTCGCTGGTCTCAGGTGATGTGCACCGAAGTTGGGTGGAGGAAACCCAGGTCGCGGGCACCGTCTGCATATTAAACACGCATCGAAGCTCTTGCGTATTCATGAAGCCGAATCCCTCAACACGAATTGATGTTCCACCTGATACTGGGCCACTGGTAGGGTGCACTGATGAAACGTACCCTCCACTTACATACAAGAAGTCCTTGCCCTCGGCAGCAGACTCGATTCCGCCCGCAACGACGATGACGGACACCGTACGATTGTTGATAGCTTGAGGTGCTACGCAACTGACTTGCGTCTCTGATTGATATGTCGCCGCCACACGATATTTCCCAAACATACAAGCCAGTGTTGGGTCGCGCCGGAAGCCGCTTCCGCTGATGGCGACCGTTGTCCCACCAGCTTGTGATCCTCGCGCAGGATAAAGGCTAGCCACTCTTGTAGGAGCCACATGGGTGTATCTTAAACCATCTCGCGTTATGAAGTCGACGCCGTTGAAGGAAATAAATATGGTTGATAATCCAGGGGAGGACGCAGGCGTGATACACCGAAGCTCAGAGTCACTAATATACGTCGCGGGCACGTCCGTCATCCCAAACCGGATACGAAGTTCGCCCGAAAACCAGAACCCTGTGCCAAAGATAGACAAAGAAATCCCGCCTTGGGCAGTGCCTTCCGAATCGGAGACTCTTAGAACTGTAGGCTGCGGAAAGAAGTAAAAGGTGGCATCGCCTAGTGCCGTTTGCCCCTCGACGAATGAGACCACCAATGGGACGGTAGTATTGGGGACGCCAGCAGGTGCCCTGCACTGGATGATGCCCGATGAAACCCACCGTCCGGAGACTGACGAATTCCCAAAATTGCAGGCCAGCTCAGCAGAATCCACAAAGTTAACCCCTTCTACCAAAACTACGGTGCCACCAATAGCACTTCCGCTGTCGGGAGTGGAGGAAAGTACAGCAGGGGTCCCGATGAACGTAAAAATGACACCATCCGACGTGAAATCGACACCGTTGATGGAGACCTCCAATTCCTCAGTCGCAAGCTCGGTGACTGCAGGGTTCTCGCATACGATCTGTGTGTCTGAGACAAACGTGGCTGCAACAACGCCAACGTCGCCAAACATACATGCCATCTTGCTGCTGTTAGCAAAATATTGTCCGTAAACATTCACTTTGAGACCTCCCGCTAAGCTGCCTCGAGATGGATGTAAACTGCTAACAATAGGACCATCAGTGTAATCAAATATCACTTCGTCGCCAATAAAAGCTTTGTCGTGGTCGCCGAACAATACGCTGGCTTCTCCGGCAGAAGAGGGAGGGGAAATGCATCTGAGCTCTTGGGGATTGACGAACGTCACCGGCACAATTGAGTTTCCGAATCGAGCCCTTAGACCGCTTGAGAATGCGAAGCCTTCTCCTCGAATGGAGACCAGTGTGCCTCCTTGAACGGATCCAAAACGTGGCTCGATTGCATTAACTGTAGGATACCCCTCGTAGCTGAAAAATATTGTCGGGAACCTCGAGGACAAGCCGTTCACGGTCATCCCGAATGGGACGGTTTCCCAAACGTTTCCCGCGGGCGAGACACAAGCCACCAAGGTCGGAGAAAGCCAACGTCCAGCAGCTGCTGATGCGCCAAACATGCACTCAATGTTCTTGGTATTGACGAAATTCGTGCCAGCTACGAAAACGGTAGTCTCACCATTGTAAGGACCACGAGAAGGGACTATGCGTAGGACAGACGCGGCTATAGGGCCAAGAGAAACCCCACGACTGTCAGTAAGGTCGTCCACGTGCTGGACGGTATACTCTGCACTTGAATTCCCTGCAGTCCCCGTGCTGTGGTCTCTGCACTCAGCTCCCCCTTCAGCATGCAAAGTGTTTCGGCCGATCAAGCCGGATTCCAGAGAGGATACTGCGAAGGCAGATTGGCCTGATGTGTAAGCATAATTCTGAGCATAAAGCGTGCCCAGAGGCCGCGCCAGGTTGGCGGCTGCGACATACTCGTCAACTCTGGCACTCGCCATGCACTGTTGTGCAGAAGGTTTCCATAAGCTGTACAAATTCGATACAGATGAGTTCCAGCGACCGTCAAGGGTGACCACAACCCCAACGCTATCATGTATGCTGCCGATGGGCGAGGTGCACCACAAACTTGTTGTTGATTCCCAGCGAGCATCCACAGTTGTGGATCCAAATACGCACCCTATTCCCGAGAGATGCTCAAAATTGACCCCCTTTACGTGTACAGCGTCCCCTTCCCAAGATGTACCGCTGGTGGAATCTATCGACAGAACGCGCGGCTCCTCTAGGACATTGAATGTGATTCCATTTCCAGAAAAATCTTGACCGTTAGTCGCCAGCTTCACGTCGTAATCACCGGCGGTGATTCCTAAGGGGGCTGCACAAGATACCGATGTTGAGGACATGAACGTGGCGACCGATAGTATTTCGTGTTCTCCAAACGCGCAGGCGAGCTCCACGGTATTGGTAAATCCATTTCCGTGGAGGACGATGGTTGTCCCGTCATCCCTGAACCCCCAAGCAGGCTCAGCAAAATCAATATAAACTGGCGGCCTGTACGTGAAATTGACGTCAGAATCACCATCGAATTTTATGCCATCGGTGGCAACTGAAACCTGCACCTGATCGGGCGTTAGATGTCCAGGTGTCACACATTGTAATTCAGACGAGCTGACAAAAGTGGCCTGGACATCTGCGACCCCAAAACGCACCATGAGGTCCGCAGAAAAAACAAAACCTTCTCCTGAAATCGACACCAGCGTGCCCCCGCCCGTAGGTCCAAAAGATGGAGAAATCCCAAGCAGCTGTGTTCGGTAGAAAGAAAAGAGCAGCCCCTCCGAGGTGAATACCTGTTCTTGTGAAGAGACGTTGACAACGACGGTGTCATGCTCATTGCTCGGTGGAGACTTGCATTGCAGGAGGCTTCCTGATAGCCATCGCGCAGGTACAACCAACTCCCCGAAGCTGCAAGCGAGCTTCTTAGAGTCTGGAAAATTTGCCCCGAACAAGAGAACGGAAGTGCCTCCACCATATGGGCCATATTCAGGATGAATCGACAACACAAGGGGCTTGCGGCTATGTGTAAACACGACACCGTCCGCGGAATATTCAACCCCGTTCACCGTAGCCTCGACAAGGCTCGATGTTTCGTCGGCAAAGGTTCCGGGGTCAGGGCATCTAATTTCTGAAGCAGATATGAATGATGCCGTAACAGGTTCTCCGTTGCCGACCTTGCAAGCCAGCCCGCTTGTGTTCAAAAAGCCTTCTCCCGCCAATATCACTTGTCTGTCTGTGACAGATGACGTCGCGCTATGCACAGCACAAGAAGTATACCTACAAGGCATGCGTTGGAGTGAGGTCCGCACAATTTATCACCAATGTCAAGCGTTTCTCAAGGGATGCCGCACTGATTTGTTGTGCGTTGACGGGAGCAAGAAGGCAAACATATGGGGAGCAAGAAGGCAAACATATGGAAAACAAGCCGACTCTTCTATCACAACAAGGTGCTGACGTCCCCTCCCAAAGGCATTGCCGTATCTATCAAGTCTTCATTTGTAGTCTACCTTGCGTTTGCATGTATTATTCGATGACAGAGTACTTCCAACAATGAACACGGACGGCACCCTACCTGAACGGGTGCAAGGAAGTATCGCAGGCAGATCCATGGGTTGCGACCACCTTGACAGATGTATACACCACATGGTCGGTGATAACTGCGATGATGTCATTCTCCAGCCCTGGTGATGTTTCAGAGCACAGGTAGAGCACGTCCGGAGCATCCATCGGGACTTGGAAGCTCAAAACACCCGCTCCAGTTCCATTCACGCCGATGGTGCCATACGCAGATGATTCAGCCAACAGAGGAAGACGTTGCACACCCTTCGTCCAGACTTGTCCGCCGGAAACGTGAATACCTCCCTGTTGCGCCGAAAACGCAACCGGATGTCCAGCGTTTGATGCATCGGACTGGTCAAACCAATACTGGTGACCACGCACCAGGGGAAGCACGATTGCGTCTGGTTCAAGCCCTGTCGGGATCTGTTGGACATCATCGAATGTCTTACTCACTGTCATCACGTCGGCATCAACCACCTCGAACTTTTGATTGTCGTTGTAGATATTGGAAGACGCGAAAGTGTTCACCACCTTCATTTTGAAGGTGCGATGGGGTGGGGACCACGAGCGGGGGGGCACCGCGCACTGGAGATTATCATTCTCTTGGTTTGTGGGCACCACCATCTTACCGCCGATGACACAAGTCAAGTTGTAGCCATTGAAGTTTGCGCCGCTTATGGTCACATTTGCTCCGTTTTCCGCAGGACCCAATGCCGGTGAAACTGTTGCTACCACGATAGGGACCGCGAAACGAAAAGACAGGGGCAATTGCTTGCCCTCTTCCCTGCTGGAGCTCAGAGCGACTGGGACAACGAGCTCTTTCTCCCCATCTGGCAGCGGCCAAGGTGGTGTAATACACTCCACGAGAGAGGGGTTATGCCACATGGCAGTAACTGACACGTTGCTACTACCGTTGCCAAACACACAGGTCGTGGCCACCGACGGCAGGAAGTTTCGACCAGCGATCACCACACTGGTCCCTCCGCAAGAAGGGCCAGCATTTGGAGTTATTGATACAACTTGAGGTTGTGTCTCAACAAACAGCTGGACGGCGTTACTCCAGAAATCCACTAGGTTTGTGAGCCTTACCAACACGAAATAGCCGAGGACAAGCTCCGAATCGAAGATTTCCGGTGTTGTCGGAGGTGCTATACAAACCAATTCGGTGCTACCAATGACATCAGCAACCACTGGCTCGCTGGATCCAAACTGCACATGAACAATCGCTGGAGGCTCAGCAAACGTATCGAATGCAGTGCCTAATATTGTGACAATTTCACCGCCTTTGGAGCTTATCTGATTAGGCTCTATCGAGGTGATTGTGGGCAGTTGGACGATGGCATCTCCAGCTCCGGGGCGAGATAAGCCAATTTCGAACACTGACTGCTCCGTCCCCGCAAGGGTTCCATCCCCGACGCTGACCTGCAAATCCGATCAACGAATTGGTCGGGACGCCATGGAGCAATGAGTACGTATATACGTACTTTAAAAAGGGCTGTGCTCCTGCGGGGGTGTCGTTTTCAACGATGTCCTGCATGTCCGGGCAGCAAAAAACTCGAGAGATGAAATCGAACAACATTGCACCGGTACGATACACGGAAAACTAACCGTACGTCTACGGCTGGAATACGAGAAGCCTGAACTGCAACACTGGACGGTGAACGCTGGAAAATTGCCTACTTGCCAGTGCGACAGGTACTGCAAGCTAAATGCCGTGTCCTACCTTTCTTGCGCATTTTTAACATCATCGTGCAAAAAAAAGAAACCTCACCGGCTGATTCTGCGTAGCTTGAAGGTCGTGCAATGTATTGCTCGTTGGGAGAAAAACACTAAATATATGGAAACAACGAATGGCACCGTCACGGGAAGATTTTCTCCATGACGATTGGTCGGTGACACTACCCCTCAAGCAGACGTTACAATTTCGCAGTGAAATGATGTTCGGTATTCCGGCCTCTCCTTCGTTTTCTTCTTCACAAGACATCAGGGCGAGGCAATCACTAGTGCATAAGTGCGACTTCCTGCATTACCAGCAGATAACCTGAATTCAAGGTTTCAAGGTACGCCATAGGTCAATACTGCCATAACTTTACATTGGCATCATCGGCAGGACGTTTCCGCAACTTGTCCGTCTACGCCGTAGATAGACGAGACACAAACACGCAACAAGCGCACGGACCTGGATGGTATCCGCGCCATCGTGGCCGGGGCTCCTGATGTAAAACAGTTCTGCCTGTGCCAGCTCGGCAGTCAACTGCTCGGCGCTTCCCGTCAGTTCCAGTTTTTCCCCATACACCGCCCCCGCCGATTCCTGTAGCGATCAGACACAAAAATGGCGGCATTACCTCTGCAAGTTCAATTTCAAACTTGGTTATCACCTTGCAAATGTATCAATCACGAAACCAGTTTCAATATATCTCAGAATGAAAAACACAACCTGAATGCGTTTACCAAGTTGTCGGCGTGAACTTGCGAGCATTTTTTTTCGGAATCTCCGGGGGGGGGCAACGTAAGGGCCCATTGTAACCCCGAAAATAGACCCCGTATTTTTGCAAGGAAATTCCCGTCCGTGCAGTGCCTGTGGTCCTACGCTACGGTGACTATGCAACACAATCCCGTCCAACTATTTCGTCAAGGCAACCATAAAACCTACATGCCTATATATTAATAGCGCATAACTGCTCGAGAGTCATTATCAGCGCGTACAGAGGCATAAACCTCTAGGATTGCGACCATGGAGAACTCCATTTACCTGGAATGTGACATTCTCGGCGCTAACTCCACGAAGCACAACCCGCCCTGAGTTGGTGTCGGTCGATATGCCCACGGTGAGATTGCCGTTTGTCGCCGATGACCCATCCTGAGTCGTGAGGTACCGACTCCAGATGCCAAAAGCGCCAAATTTGATGACATGATGATGTGGTGTGACGACTGTCGGGGGATCGTTGACTGCACCCACAGCAATCGGTAGGATGCGCTCAACCTTGAACATGTCCGAGTGGGGGCGCGAAACAGGCAACGTCATAGTCGAGTACGTCGGACAAAGGTATACCAGGTAGTCTAGAGCAGAACACTAACGTGTGTGGACTCACTCCAGAATCTACAACCCACAATGTGAACACCTACAACTTGGTATAACTCAGAGCTTGACAGACAATTGGAGCACCATCCCTTGCTTCTTGTTGAAAAGTTAACACCACATGAGGGACAGCTCGGTCATTTCCCCAGCATTTCCCCGGACAAGGATGGATTTACACTGGGTAGTCGTCAGATAGATGACTGGTGCTGAATTCAATGCTTTTACGTGTTGTAGCAACAGAGAACGCGTTGTTTACTACCAGGTACCTGGTCTGTGTCTAAGGTCGGGGTAAGATGGCAAACGCTGCAAAACCACTCGAGCGATTGGCACTTGCAAGAATAACTGGAGAGCGCGTGGGAAGGTGTGTGCCTATTTCACGGGACGATTGGACAGAGCTCCGGTATTGCCAACGAAAAAATGTCTTCAATGTTCTAGTTGTGCGACCATACGCTTTGTCGTGATAGTGCTCGCGGCAACCTTAATCGTCGATCATACTGGATGAATGCCTGAGGGTTCGACGACCAGAAAGGCATACCTTGGCTTCGCGAGATGCTGCTTGTGAAACCGTGACCGTTAAAAGTTCGGCATGGTGACGGGTGTTGAAATCCTCATCCGGCTTGTACGTCAGACGACCAACAGCTGTGTTGATGTCGGGGAGAGTTCCAGTAAAGGCCACGAAGCGGTCGGAAAGCCCCTGTCCGATGCTAAAGACCAGCCCCTATTGAACAAAATATTGGCAAGAAAGACCACTAAGCACGAAGTTGCAGAAACAACACATCTGTGCACGGCATTGAAATATACTCCACACATTGTTGACACCCGATCAGCCCACCGTGACAAGTGCTTTAGAACTCAACTGCTGTAATTGGATAAGCGAAGAGGAGTAAGCTACTCGTACGAACTTGTACGGGCACAACGTCTTTTCCTCGCCCTTAGGTACAATTTGAATCTGTTCGGACACCACGGGGGAACAAAAGAGACCTCCTCTCCTTCGTCCTTCTCTCAACACCTGCCTTAAACTGTTAACGCGCATTGGGGTATGCACTACTTCCTCCGTTTTTTATTTTGTCTTAAATATGATATGTCTCGCGCTGAGAGAGTGGACGCAAAAAATGAATCCCTGCATGCCGTAGTCTTCGTTAGGCTTGGGTCGTGTCATGTTGCTAATATGAAGTCTCCCTTTCCAGGGAACCGAGCACGAGATCAATCACGTACTGGGTTACAAAGGTACACATTATACCACCGGGACGATCGGCTTGTTTGCCTTGCTAGCGCATCCACCACGTCAAAAGCATGCAACATTTTGCAGATCGTAGTACTACACTCGTCTGAAGCTAGAGATGTTCTCACCATCGACCCGTTGAGAGAGAGTCGTCCTGATACAGTCTCGAGCCAGACATCGAAGAGCAGATCTTCGTCACCAGGTCTCGAAACGTCAGCGTCATACATTCCCAAGCCGTGTATCGCTAGCATACCATCTTCTTCGACGGCAGGGCTTGCGGGGAGCACAATCCCAGGGTCATCTGGGACTGGAACCACCGAAATACCAACCTGTGGGAATACGTCAGCTAGTAGTAAGTGTGATGTCTACCCGTCTCGAGCATTTTTTGCCCAATCAGGCGAATCGCCGTGGCTCCAAAGGATTGTTCAGCGCTACACAACGAGATACGCGTGTGTCTTTGTATGCCAGCGAACACGCACCTCCTACAACTACATCACGTCGGGCCAATTGTAGAGGGAAGACAGTGCGTCTACCTACTAACCATTCAGATACAAGGTGAACTGTCGACCGTGCTTCTTTACGGTAGCGTAATCAGTGTCACGTCCTGAAGCATCACGCATGTGTCGAGATACGCGCAAGGCAACGGTAATTGACGTATTTGCATGATCACTTACCTGGTTCGTGTCAGACTTGGCCTCTCCCGCACCTAGGTACATCTGATCATTGACCGTGAGAGTCAGGGTATCGTTCCCGTACCTGCGAAGTAACCGTGAACGAACGCCACACCAACAGTTGCGAGGTTTATGGTTAGGCCGTGTGGAGTTGTCTTGGTCGGCATTATGTTTTCTACCGTATACTTGACATAACGTCTGGGTACTATTTGCGCTCTGTGGTGTGCCCCATATCGGTCTGTACCGGGATCGATATTGAAAGCAGAAAAGGGTGAAGCGAAGCACTGACACTCACCAATTGTAATGCCCCCGATATGTGATCGTGCCTAGAGCATCGGCAACGCTGGCAGCAGACCCGTGAAAGTGCAGCATCTCATCCTCAACTCCATCACCGACGCTGAATTCAAGCCCGGTAGTGCCATTGAGAGTCACAACGCCTTGCGTGACTGACAATCGAACCGCAAGCTCGTAGTTTGCCGAGATCTCCATGTCGATATCTGCTACTCGTACTCCCGATATGGAAATGTCTTCGTCCTCTTTCACGCTGAAGGGCCCCGATGGTAGGATAACCTGTGGCTGGTTATTCTCAGCATTGACCAGTATCAATAACTCCTCTCCCCCCTGCAATGTTGGCGTGGGACATATAGGGGAGATCGCGTCGGCAGTATGCCCGAGCAGGCGCGGAATATGGGTGCTCCCCGAATGGAGTTGAAAACTGTAACTAGCTGATTTGCCGGCACCCTCCCCGTACGTAGGGACATCGAATTTGACAGTACATGCAATCGAGACACCGGAGAGGTGATCGAGAAAAAATGTCCCACGACTTGGCGAATACTTGACACGTTTCCACCTTAGCGTAGCTTCAATGCTCAAGATGTAATGTAACTCGCCTGGAAGAAGCCTCCGACGCCATTGAGCACGTACCAAGGTACTGCTCCGTCCATGCGGTCAGCTTTCCACTGAAGCGCCGCGGTGTGGCTCCCGGCTGCCAGAGTGACGACAAGCAACCCTCGAAGCTCACTAACCGTGCGCTCCGATCCGTCAAGTTGGCTAGCGGAATGCCTGAAATGGTGAGGAAACGCAACAACTTAAGTATCTTGAAGGTGCGTCGGTATTCGTTCCGTTTGACAGTACCTGATATGTTTCACCACCTGGCACAGCCTTGTTGCTCACTCTATACCTTGTACAGTGCGACATACAGTACGATACGGCGTACAAGTAACGTCTTCGTTAACCGTTGTGGTGGCGCGCGCGTATGTGCCCTTCGTTGTGCTCTGCTGTAGTTTAAAGGCGCAGCCCTGCTCGAGGAGAATCTACTTCTAGACTATCGACAACCCCACGTACAGGCCGACATACCTATTGAAGGAGCAGCCGAGAGCAAAGCTTTGTCTTTAGATGCCCACATATTATTGCACGAATTGTGATTGGCGCGCGCGTGCTGCTCATTGAACGAACAAGTAAACGTACACACTGTACGAGAGTGGAGCTACGAGCAGCTCCGTATTGTTATTTCGTGCACAGGTGAAATGGTGGGCTCTTTGACGTTGTATATTCTCACAAGTCTGTTGGTTTACCCTCAGGAGTGTTCGTCCAAATCTAGACGTGTATGCTGCGGTGTTATGTCTCTCCTCAAACCCAGACGGGTAACCTGTCCCAAAGTCGACTCCTGTATGAACCGCCCAACATCGACTGCGTTCGCGCCACACGTTCTAATGCTGCCTGCAAGAAAAATCTACGTCACTCGCCAGGTCTCACCTGTAGGGGACACCGTCAACAAGCAATCGCGCGTGGATCGAGCTCCAGCGTTCCCAAGACCAAGAGTCGAAGGTTGGATGACCGTACTGCCAGAGAGGTTTGTCGCGTGAAACGCGATCATTAGCAAGAAAGACAAAGCACGCAAACCCACAAACCGTATGTTTGCCCTACGATAAACCTGCTAAAGGGCTGCGAAACCAATAATGTTGTAACAATGCAACTAACACGAACGCACTGCAGATTACCCCTCGACATTTGTTTTATCTGCGCCCTCTCCCCCGCCCTCCCACATCGCAGTCGGACATCGATGTCCATCACTCGTATGCTGTAATTTGACGAAAGCTGGCCCGTTTTTCTCGTCGCAACTCGTCGCAACGACGTTCCAAACATCAAATGACGAATTAGAAAACAACTTCTCCGTGCTCTATAATAGATGTCTTTTGTCGTGAGTTTTTGTGGAGATGACGGAAAGCTCTGCACGCGTACTCCAAGGCTATAGCATTTTTCAAGGACTCTAGTTAAAACTCGGGCAAATTGTAGCAGTGTTTCAGCTTTTGAGGTTGATCCAAGTTGGCTCACCTGTGTGACGGGTAGCCCATACGTGAATAATACAGTCGCAGAGCCATGAAGGAAAAACTCCATCAATTTTCCTCCAACAGTGTGCCACTCATTCATGGCATCTGCAAGGACGACTGGAGTGAGAACATGTTGCGAGACCGTATCGAACCGCTCCCCCATCGCAGCAAGAAAGCGGGACATGGCAAACCCGTCCAAGAAAGAAGGTGAGTTTCTCCAGGCTCGGACATACGAGCCCCACTTCTGCCACTCTACTACCAGGGTGTGCTCTCCAGCCTGGGGAGGCAAAGCGAGACAGCAACAGAAGACACGAGTCAGCGTGGACCCACGGATCCAACGGGGTGGCAAGCTCGCGAGGCGATAAAGCTGAGCCGACAATTCGGGTCGAATTTATGGCGGGTAATGCATACGGCTCATTACTTGTGGTCGGGTGGGCTGCGGCTTTGATTGCCGCCGGCTTTAAATACCAGGTATGGCCACTTCGGAAGCGAGCAGGGCATATCACACCAATCATGAAAAACTCGACTCGAGATAATTACTCGATTTATCGGTTCGGTCATCAACGGCCACGCAGGGGCATTGGGTGTTTGTTTGCATTGCAGTTCACCTGAAGGTCTAGGACCAGATCCCTTTCCAGTATTCCACTGCTCACGTGCCGGGAGAGCAAAGCATACGATCCGATCGACTCACGAAATGGCACCCTGTCCACCACAAGTCGTGCTGACAGGTCCTCTGCAGGTTGGCTTGCTGAAAGCCAGTAGCGAACAATGACGAGGCAGATAACGTCCATTAACCCAGACGATTCTAGCGAAACGAAATGGACACCCATTCGTCGTGAGGTCATAAGAAACTGCTGTCCGAGGTGCTATACTATCAAATGAGCGTGGAAGATCTTACCGTGGCTCCCGAAGTTCTGATCCGGCATGACCGACATCGAGTACAAGACGCGGATAGACGCCGGCTCAGGAAGCACGATGCTGAGAGCCAACCCGGGAATCTCGTCCCACGTGCCAGTCTCATTTATGCGCACATCGGTGCTCCCCACCGAGTGCCACATGTAACGGTGCTGGGAACAGAACGAGTGAAAGAGGTCAAGTCAAAGATACCTTGCTGGTATACGAAATACGTTTTCAATCTTCTCCACGGATGGAGGCAAATAACTGAGCACAAGCAGCACATCGCTCGAAACTTGATAGTCTTGGCTAACAATCTTGCTGAGTGAGCACACGGCCAATCAAATGGCGTTTCGTGCGCTTTAGAAAAAAGGAGTCTGGGTATATGCACACCGAGGACCTTACACATCCATTAGGCGTCCCGGTGCCAGGTTAAATCTGGCAGCAGCACCGAATCGCAGCACAAGTTCATACCGGTAACTGTACTTAAATTCCAAAAATACCTGAAAGTGTTACCCCGGTTAGTGTATGCCGGGTGTTACATAAAATACATAACTAATTTCAACAGTCTTGTCAACAATAAACTTTGCAAGTTCTTAATTTCCCTTGTACGTAGCACATCGTGCTTCGCACTTACACCGTAGTTTACTCACTTGAGCAGTGACGACGATGGACCTCCCGCTAGCGAAGCCATCTTGGGAGGTTGGTCGATTGTTCCAACTTGTGACCATGCCTCCACTCGATTTTTTCCACTGCAACCCTACTGAGTGATTCCCGGGTCCAAAGTCCATCACGAGGTGGCCTCCGAGCGTATCGACGTACGACTCGTATGGCCCCGCGGCGGAGGTGTAGGACGATGATTGGCGCAAAGGCTGCTCGTTGACCAAAAGCCGGACCTATATATCATATGACACCACAGGCATAATAAATGGCCACAAAAAAAAAAAAGCATCGCCAAGGTATGGTGAGCATGTCGATGGCGGTGCTGCCACACAAAACCCGTAGTACGCGCGATCGAAGTATCCCACGCAGCTTGCGAAGTTGAGCTTCGACGAAATCCTCGATCTCCCAGCTGACATTTTTTTTGTTTTGATAATAATCTTCTGTAGATAGGTGTACGAGATAGATGTAACAGAGTAGAGTTCTGCATCGCAACCCCTCCACCGTACGAGTATATCTATTAACAGTACCGGTACATGGTACCAGGTACCACTCTGTCCGTAGATGTGAGGACCGCTTTATTTATTGTTCATATACCTGGTATATTAATATCTCGTAAACGTTCCTTACTTTTCCGGATAGCATACCAAGGGGTATTACGGCGGTAAGTATGCGCTACCAGGCAAAAATTGCAGACACTACTATTTATAATACTTTATATGAAATGCATATTTTATGGACAAAGCCAAGCTTTTCTCTTGCGGCCGAGGGTCGTTTCTCACGCTCTCGGCTGCGGGGCACGCAGGGG